>CAUYON010104778.1:0-37739 GCA_963573935.1 Arctocebus calabarensis | reverse complement strand
AGGAGTAAGGGGGGTGGGGTCTTGGGGTCTTGGTGTGTGCCACACCTTTTGGGGGCAAAACACGATTGTAAGAGGGTCTTTTCCTAACAAATGCAACCAGTGTAACATGGTTTCTTGTACCCTCAATGAATCCCCAACAATCAAAAAAATAAATAAATATAATTCACAGAAAAAAAAAAAAAAGAAAGAAGGCAGAAATGTTGAAATTTGCATCAGTCTTCCCAGAAAGTAACCTAGAAATGGAATGTTTACAACTAGACTGTATGTCAGTGAGTAACCAGGGTATCCCAAACATCATCCATAAAGTTGCCATACATTGGGAAAATGGGAAATTGTAGCTAAATATGTCTTTATTTTCCCAAGGTTTGAATAAACTCTTCTCCAAAAAAGATATATGAATTGCCAATAAGCATCTTAAAAAGTTCTAAAAGTTTTGCTATCTGAAAAATGCAAACTAAAATAAAAATGGAATACACCCCCACTGGAATGGCTAAAATTAAAATGACTGACATGAATAAGTGAACGAAGCCCATTTATGTGAAAATCGAGAATAGGCCAAGCTGCCGATGCAGCGTGTCTGTGGTGGCCGAGAGCTGGGCCCAAGATAAGAGGGTAGCTGCAGAAGAGTAGAAAGCAATTTTTTTTTAGGGTAACAAAGTTTTCTCTCTACTTCTTGATGGGGTGGTGTTTACCCTTGCTGTATCTCTGTGAAAACTCATTGAATTATATTTTTGAATGGGTGAATTGCGACGGACATAAATTATACTTCAAGAAAAGCCAACTTGAAGAAATGTGAAGGAGGCACCTTGAAAGGAAAAGGCTCTTTTACATACAATAATAGTACTGGGTATTAACAAAGCAGCTTAAAAATCCTATAAGAATCTTGAAATAAAAATGTCCACGGACTTCCAGTTAACCTTATAATTGCATATTAAAAATCAATGTTGATAAACCATAACAATCCCCCCAATATCATTTTTTATAGAATGATCCTTTGCTCTATAATGTTATGTGATCATCCACATTTTAACTATAATTATTGATGAGAAATATCGGTTAGATTTTTCTAGTAGGTTTTTATAAAAGATATTAATTTCAAGCCTTTTACCAATTGTCACTGGGTTAGAAATTCAAATGATTTTCCAACAGTTTGTCAGTGAGCACGTCTTTCATGTAGATAGCTTATAAGAGAAAGCAGAGCATTTCTCCTTAACGTCTGTTTCACATGTTGGGACTTTTGCTTAATGGTCTGTATCCAGTTTGGACATTTGTCAAGTTTCAGGAAGCTTAGTTCTTTTTAAAAAAGTTACAGTTAAGTATTAGATTTGGGGGGCAAACTTCATAAAATACTAAATGACTTTATGTGTGTGTGTGTGTATCCCAAAATGAGTCCCTAAATTAGAAAGTGGAATTTAAAAAAGTAATGTTAATTTTAAACACATTGTTTTCAATTAAAGCTATGTTTAAATGGCAATAATACAAAACATCATAAATATGAAACACTCCATATTTAAAGCAAGTTTGATTATAAAACAACAAAACTGAAGAGTAAGTAGTTTGAGTGATATTCTTAAATATGAGAAAAATAAAAATGCAGTCAATGACATCATTTCTGCCCCATCAGATAGGGTAAACACTACCCCGTCATGTTTAAACTTTCCCAAGAGCTGTAGAAGTAACAGTAACCATGCATAAAAACATTCACAAGTTACACCTTTCCTTTTCCTCTTAATAGGTATGCCATCTATTAAGCCTGCTCCTATAGCTCTCATGCATCATGGAGATGGGACTCCCCACTTCTCCTCCAACATATGCACATTTTGAAGTGAGATGAAAGAGGAGATAGATCCAACAGAGAATATGTTTAGATACAAGAAAGGTTACTTGAGATGGGCTAGGTGGGTAAGAGAAAAATATTGGAAAGGAAAAAAGAAAGAAAAGCAGAAGGAAAAGGAGAAGCCAAACATTAAAGCAACTCTCAAAAAAAAAAAAAAAAGAAAGAAAGAAAGAAAGAAAAGAAAAGAAAAAAGAAAAAAAAAGATCAGGACATTCTGTCTTCAAGATATTTGGGGGGGAGGGGGAAACAAGCATCAACATTTTGCCAAAAAGGAATGTCTGTCCAATACTTAAAGGAAAAAGTTGAAATAGCAAAGACAGTTGTGCATTCTCCTCTGGATTTCTGGTCCAATAGCATGGGGGCTAAATCCAGATCGACACATTCAAATCCCAGCTTGATTATTTGCTGCTATGTGACTTTAAAGATGGCATTGCTCTTTTTCTTTTCTAACCTTCGTTTCTTAATATCTACAAAAGATTAAGTACAGTATCTATTCCAGAAATTCTAGAAGAATGGTTTAGGCATTTTTTTTTTTTAAACTCTTCAGGTGATTCTATTGAAAAACTAGGTTTGGGAGCAATAGGATTAAATAAAATCTAAGATTTTATAGTTATGGTTGTATATGTTAAATCATCACATTAAAACTAAATACATGTTTATGCCATTAATGCAATCTTTCCCATGTATATACAAAGTTTTGTGTCTTATAACTCATTTTTACTTCTCTGCAAGGTAGTTTCCAGAATCACTATATAGTAACACTCTAGGGCAGCAGTTCTCAACCCGTGGGTTGTGACCCACAGACTGTATTAAAAGGCCGCGGCATTAGAAAGGTTGAGAACCACTGCTTCAGGGTATTTTCTTTCATTTATACATACAGATAATTTAAACAAGTCTTTTGCTTCTGGATCTAGAAAATTACAATATAACTATCTCTCCCACACAGAGACATGGAGAGACAATAAGAGTAATCCTTGTAAAAGTGGCAAGTAAAATTTTAACAATCGAAATAAATAAAAGATAGCTGAACCCTAGGCTTGCATGGGTAATACCTTTATCCTTCTTGTCAGATCTTTGCTTCTTCTATGTAAGCAAGAAAAGTTCAGCATATTTTACCCAGAAATTCTGTGCCCAAAGAGGAAAGTTGTGCTTATTTCAATATGAATTTGACATTTTCCCTAAGAGGAAACATTGGAGCTGTTGGATAAGAAGTTCATCCTTCTGGTCCCTGAAGCATTGTTTATATATACCTTTACCATATTTTATCTCTGTCCTCAAGCCTTAAATGAAGGTCAACAAATAGTTGTTTGTGCTGGACGTGCCTACTTTTAAATAACTAGTGAAATCTGAAGTACTTAACAACTATTCTATGATTTTTAGAGCCTAATAAAATCTGTTGACTATGCATAGAAGAGTGGAGAACTCTCAGACATGGCCTGCCAGAAAGACTGAGGCTGAAATTTACACTGCGACATTTACAAAGCTCAGCAACAGAGGCAGTGGGGTCCTTATACTAGTTCACCCAGGACACTGTGGGAGATACCCGTTCAAATATAAAAGAGTGACCACCATGCAAAGTTTGATTGTGACCAATTTTATTTTATAAGACCATTGTTGGGTACTTTATTGTGATGTGTAATTCATCCAATACTTATTTTTGCATATTTTTTAATTCCCAAAGCAATACTTTTATACACAATGCCTTTCCAATAGCAGTCAACTTTGGAGATGATTTATACTGTAGCCTCAAGGATGCAAGAACAATGAAGCAAATCTTAATGCTGGGTAGGTTTTTATAGATATCTGCTACCAAGCTGAGCAAAAAGCTCAGGATTTCAGTCCTTTTATAAAGATCTTCATTTAAAGCAAAAAAAAAAAAAATCTTTGGAAAAGTTCAATTTTGAACCCCTCTTGCGGCTTCTATGTCAAAAAGCTTTATGCATGCTAAGTTATAGGACTCATGCAGTTCATATTCGTTGCTGTTTTAGGCACGGCCTAAAGTACGAAAGTATGTTGGATTTAAGAAATATTAATTTTTGGTATATGATTGTTAAATGGTTCTCAAAAATAATTTTATGGGACTTATACTATCTGAAAGATGGTGACTTGACGTGTGATGCATTTAACGTGCACTTTTCTAATTTTTCTTGTCCTAAGCATCATATAATCAAGCAGAGGGTTGGTTTGTTAAGGGACTTCAACAAGGCTCTCATCTGAGAACTGAAATAAAACAGAGATGAACAAATTTATAAGTTCATCATATCAAAGAGGTAATCACTTGTGATTTTGCAATATTATAACATTAAAAAATTATATATCTTCAATTGCTTCATTTAACTAAAATGTGGCTTAGAAAAAACTTAACTTTCTAGATGTAAAGCATTCTGTTAACATTGCTGTTCAGCAACCTTGCTTTATTTTTTTTTTTTTTGGTATGTTTGCATATTGCATCCAGAGCTACAGATTTTCCACAGTGCTTTTCTGCCTCATTCAAGTATAATTAAAGTAGAAATCTATAGAAGCTCTAAGGTTAAGCAAACTGTACATCATACAAAAAATTAACTTAATTTACAGTCAAAAAGTATTGGCAATGCCCTTTATAAATCCTAGCAAAGATTCATCATAAAGAATATTACAATCTACGTATGTGTTCATCACCTTACAAATGCCATTTTGATTTATATAGTGCGGAACTGAGTATCTATCTGTTAAGTGTACACATGTATGTGTAGAATCAGCAATCTGTACCATATACATTTCTTTTAAAGTGACAGTATTGTCAATACTAATCTAAGATACAGGATTTTCTTATTGCATATTTATTGTTGCTGAGGCAGTTAGTTATGATACAATAACAAAATATCCATAATTACTTTAAATAAAAACATTTCTTCTGCCAACAATATAAAGAAATTTTTTCTAAAATCACAATCACAAAGAACATTGCTACATACAGTTTTTACGCAAATACTGAAAAACATGACCTTAAGGCATCTGCTAGAAAAGCAGATGTGCATATTCATATGAACTAAATTATGCAAGAAAAAATATTGCACAAAATCCTATTATTTTCAAAATAAAATATTTCTAAATGTACATAATTCCTTATTTTTTCCACCAAATCATAAGGCTAACTGATTTGCTCAAAACCATTCTGCCTCTTAAATAAGCTTTAAGAAACATACACTAACAGTATCACTGGGCTTGACAAACGAAAGATACTAGAACCAATATGGGGTTTGTAAAAACCATTTCTTACATTAAGAAGTGCTTGGGGGAAATCAGATTTAGGGATTCAATTTATATCCTTAAATATTCTGATTTACAAGTATCTTCTCAGATTTTCGTTTTGTATGCATACCAAACAAAGTGGAATTCTCATTAGAAAATTTATTCATGAAAATAATTAATACCTTCCTGAAAATTCAAATTTTCTAGGACAGAATAAAGATCTACTGATTCTGAGACTATTCACAGTTTTTTCCTCTTGATCAGGAGTTTACTTCTTCACCTTATTTAAGAAAAAACTAATTCACTGGCATTCCTGAATTCTATCATTAGGGTATTAACACAGAGTACTAATTACAACACTGTCGCATAGTTTTCATTTAAAAGGGAGGAACTCTTTCTAGAGAATGCTATTATTAAGATCAAGAATAGTAAAAGTCAGATTCCCATTAACATGTATTCACATCCTTAGTTATTCCTAAACTGAGTAAAAGGGCCCTATATGGGGCAAAGGAGTATCATTCCATTATAGAGAGCCCAGTGCTGTCTGGAGATCCAGTAGATTTTCAGATAAACAAGGACACTCAGCTTCTACAACAGTACGTGAATCTGTCCTTTAAAAGTGGATATCTTAGCAACATTATTATACTTAGCATAATAATTGAGAAAGTTAATGAAATTAGAACCAGTATTATGTCTTCAGAGCATGCTTTAGATTAAGCAGCCATTAAAAACAACAAACAACATCAACTTTTATTCCTGGTATTAGAATCTTGGGCTAATAACTTCTAAGCAAAGTGTGCTATTGCTGCTGCTGCTGCTGTTGTTACTATTATTAACAGATTTAAATTCCCTTTCCTTTAGTTGGTTTCTTTAGGGCAGGGACTTTGTCAATTATTTTATTTCCTCACATTCTCAATTATTATACCTTGCATATGACTGGTACAAAAAGTCAATAAATATTTCCTAATGCATGAGTTAGTAATTTTTAATCGGAAAAAAAAATCATCCAATATTTGGTGCCTTTCTAAGACTTCAAACCATCTGACCATCAAATATATCATTTAGCGACATTGTAACTTAACAAAATGATAGCTCCTAAATTCAGACACTACCTCCCTATTCCCCTGAAATATCACAGAGGCAATATCTAAGGGCAAAAGGATAAATGTGAGAGTGAGATTCAGGAAGAATCGTGACTCGGTTTAGAGGCCATACACAAGACTATGTGCCAAAGCCCAAAGTCTTACTGGTTTATATAATTCTGCTGCAGAATGGGTATTACTTTTTTGAAAAATAATTTCAAATACCAGAGGAGTTTTTACACATTTGTTTCAGTTACAATAGAAAATATGGGCATTGTAGAAAATAAGATAACAGAACTTACCCTAATTTCGCTTCATTCTCAACTATACCCACCATAATACTGGGAAGTCTGGGTTGAGAGCAGACATTGAATACTCAAAATTTGAATGACTTGAAATATCAATACTGACTAGTAGTATTCTGGATTTTTTTCAAGAATAATATGCAGAGTTTTTGCTTTTTTGTTTTTAACATGGAATAAAAGCAAATTTTGCATGTTAAAATAAAGCACAAATCACTTTAAAATAGCTTGAGACAATTATGCTATTTGTAAGTGGCTAAAAATCCTCAGAAAAACATAGTATTATAGCCAAACATCTTGTGAGGTGACAAAGATAGAAAAGTAATTTAGATTTCTGAGGCCATATGTTTATTACATAAATGGACTAAAATTCAAGTTTGGCCTATGCTACACTCAGGGTTATCTCACTCTCCAGACTGTGAGTTCTGAAAAGAATAAAAAAACCCAAAAACTTCATTTCCAAATTTATGTTAAAAGGCTGCATTACATTGTTTTCAAAAATTATTAAGAATATTTGCCAAGCAGATTAATAACCAGAGTAACCATTTTCCTTCTTATTTAAAACAGTCCTTTTGATATAGGGACTATATTCTATTATACATGTATACTTCAGTGAAGTAAACTGGAATTTTGTAATAATCATAGAAGGTGAAATTTGACAATAACTTTGAGTCTTCTACATTAAAAAAATAAGGATTAAACAGTTTTTTACTTAATATATATAGAGTCCACCCTCATAAGGAAAATAAGACTTCCTTTCTTTATAATTAGGAGGATCTACATAAATTATTTGGAATTCTCCTGCATGAAATGAAAAAATTGACATATTCATTTAGACTTTGAAATGTAGTTTGAGAAAAACTTAGTCATTTTCTCTAAATTATTTAAAGACTGACCTGAATAAATATTTTTAAGTGATGTTTTCAATAAACCCCTTTCTAGGATTTTAAATGAAATATTCTTTCAGCAAATATTTTAGAGTGAATACACCCTTTTGGAGGCCCTTAAGTGGTTTCTCAAACATCTTTTCTAAAAACACAATTTAAAAAAAAAAACATGATGAGTATATAGAGCAGATATACTGAACATATAATAACAATTAACGATTAACATCATTGCTTTTTTTCCGATTCTACCTGTCAGTCTACTTTACCACGAAGCAGTCTGTACATGATTCTTTCTCCGATGAATTCCAAAGCTTACGGTGAATTTAAGAAAGAAGAGACAAATTTCCAATGAAGAAGGATTCCAAATGATTCACGTAGATCCTCCTCTGCCCTAAAGGAGGGGAAATATTATTCCCTAGGGCTGCTTATAGTGACTTCCTTCTGAAAACTACAGTATAGAAGTGTGAGAGGGAGGGTAACTTCTGAGTGGAAAACCTGACCAGCACTACCTTAGCCAAGTCTATCAAGGTCAACATCAATGTTCACAAATCATGCTGACAGTACGTACCGTTGATAGGACATTATGCTAATAGCACTTTTCTTCTCTGATCTTCCTCCTTAAAACCCACAAACCCAGTGTATTCAAGAGAAAAATATCAGAAATATTCCATGAGGGGGCACCACACAAAATATCTGACAGTACTCTTCAAAACTGCTAAGGCCATTAAAATCAAGGAAAGGCTAAAGAAACTTACACAACCAAGAGGAGCCTGAGAAAACATGACAGCTAAGTGCAAGGTGGTGTCCTGGAGAGGGTCTCAGAACAGAACACAGTCATTAGGAAAACTAAGAAACTGTGACTAATATATGACCTATTATCAATACTGGTTCATTAATTACAACTGGTGTACCATACTAAGGTACAATGTTAATAATAGAGAAGTGACAGGATGTATGGGAACTCCGGGTACTATTAATATCTTTGTCACTTCTTGTAAATTGAAAACTTCTAAATTACAAAGTCAATTTTTAAAAAAAGGAAATCTGAGATGATTATATGAAACATTTTGATAGAGAATTATTAGTTTGGAAAAAAACAGAAAATAAATTTCATCAGGATAGTTTATGTTGTGTTTGGCTTTCTCAGGGTGGACCCCTAGATAGCAAAGGCATACAGAGAGACTGAACATTTTTACAGTGTCTCACTTGTAAACAGAAGTCATTAACTTCACATTAGAATTCAGCACTTCGTATATCACTGAATAAAAGGTAAATATATACCTTTATACTTTTTGGAAAACATGGCTGCAATGCCCTTACATAATCTAGAAAAGTATTTCTAGAAAAGAGCTTTTTAATCTTGAAAAAAATGAATTTTGACCTTGATTTGATGACTAGAAAAAGGCATTATTGCTCTGAACACCAATAACTTATCTTCCAAACTTTACATGTAATTTCATAAATTATTTAAGTATGCTTAATACAGCTTTAAGATTAAGGCAATTAGTGGGATAACAGTTTTATCAGTTTCAGGCTAGTTTTGATATTTTGATCAGTTCATGCTCAACCAGATTAGTAGAGTAGCTACTGGTTATGTGCATGGGTTATATATGCATACTTAGTTTAAATAAAATGAATGGCAGTAAGCACCAAATACTAGGAAATCATATGTTCAGTACATATGTCTACATCCATACTAGTACCTGATTTAAGAGCACAGTAATTTGCTTTATATTTAAAAATCAATGGGTAACATATATCCATAAAATGAACAAGTGCGGGAAATATATATTCCCGATGAAAAAAAAATTAAATAGTAGTAAGAATTTTCATTCCTCCAAATGTTTATTATACAGATTGCATGGAATCCCAAAATGTCTCCATAAAATCCTGGATGCGAGATTTAGGCTTGGTTTCCACTTCCATTTTCTTCTGAAATGTTTAAACTCTGTTGGAAGTCAGATGACAAATGACACAATGACACTACTTCATGGAGCAGTCCGATATCTTCTGAAGTCTCTTTGGCCTCTTTCCCGTCTTTTTCCCAAGGAACAAAAGTAGATGAATGTCGCCCGAGGCTGGATGTAAGCAGATCATCTGAAATCTGGCTTAGTGTTTCCTTCTTGCCTGTTTTTCCTTCATCAGTTTGGGAGACTTCGGGAAATGGCAGTTGGGAACCCAATCCTGAAGTTGTGGTTGGTTTATCCATCATGGTAGGGACACCCACACTGTCATCACTGAGGTGTTTTTCGCTATTTTCCTCTTCCAGAATAAAGAGAGACTCCGTCAAACCGCCGGAGGAAACCCGTTTCCTGGGAGACGGAGGGAGGTGTTTGCCGTGAAGGGCACTGTCATCCTGCCCCAGGTTCCACTCGGCCTGATCACCAGAACCACCACAGAGGAGGGCCAGGTTATTCTCACTCGGAGCATTGGATTTATTCTGAAAGAAGGCGCAACAAATTCAGAGAACTTAATAAGCATTAATTTAGTGATTTTTTTTCCTCCATTTTGAAGTCAATGTTAGTATCTTTGTAGGCTGGGAACTTGGAAGTTCCTGCCAGAGGGAATATGGCATTCACAGTTAATTTTAAATACCTCTGAATACAGGGAGGAAGTGGAATGAACTTTAGTTTTCATGTCCTTGGAATTGTCACCTATCAAATTCAAACTGGATTATATAACTAATGTCAATTCTGAAGTCACTTACAATCAGAAGAGGGCTGCCATTACTTATACTTCTTTCTCCTCTGTTCTTAAAGCATTTGGTTCAATTTGTTTAAAACCATATCCATTTTTGAAGTAATAAAACAGAAAAAAAGATGTGAATGAATGCTTATGTTAAAATTTTTTGAAAACCCAGGAAATAAAGGAAAAAAGTGGAACTCTTTCATTTTTAAAAATTTACCCAGAGAAGATAACTGTAAAATTAGACTGCAAGAAAATATTTCTGCTTGACAAAAGAATTTCAATTAATCACAATAGCCACGAGAACTAGATAAGTGAAAGGAAAAATACTGGGATTTTATTGCTAGAAATAGTTCTTAAGAATTACTTTTTATCATATTTTTAAAGTGTTCACACTTACCTACTTAGAGGTTTAATACTTCTACCAAATTTTAAGAGCATAAGATTAGGAAATACCAGCAAGAACAACAATGTTTTCTTTTAATTTTGTAAGTAAAAAAATCAACTGACCGTAGGCTTGTAATCAATATCATCCATTGACCTGAAGAAATCCAAGCTCTTCGCAGCTGCCAGCTTTCCTTGATCTGAGCTGTGTGTGCTCAACGTATCAAGGATCTCTCCTAGTAAGTCCATTTCACCTGAGTAAGGGGTCTTCACTCTTGTTTCAACAGAGTCATCGCTTTCATAAAAATAAGCAGAGGTGTCTTCACCATCTTCAGAAGACAACCTGAAAGAAAAAAAACACAGTAGAGGGTATGGAACCACATACACTGCATGTCAGTAACATCTCACCACACAGTTCATGGGAGTTTTAAAATCAAAGAGGTATTTCAGTGGAATTAGAAAATAAGTGATAATTTGTTCATAACAAAATTCTTTAAAGTAATGTATATATCAGTTAGAATACTGTAAATTTTAAGTACATGCCTTAAGAACAAGCAAAACGTTTATGGGATGCCTTAATCAATCTGACATTAGAAACTGGGCTTTCCACACCATCTAATTCTGTAGGATCTGAAACATTATTTTAGGAATAGTAGATTGAACCCTTATAAAATTTGCTACAGCCCAGTTCACTTTCAATATTTTATAGGTTTCTCTTTTATCGACTCACTTATTAGAGAAGAAAGCACTTTCCTATAAAGAAATACTTAAAGGAGAAAAAAATGTCCATGTTGTTATCCCCATATATCTTAAAATTGCTAAAAAGCTAAAAAAGCATTATTTCTCCTATATTAAAATTAATTTTTTATGTTGCTTATTAAATATTCTTATTCTGATATCACCACAGATCTCAGTCGTTTACACTCCTGATTCCATTTGTTTCAATTGACTCTCATCACTGTTCTTGACATCCAACCTTCCCCGATTTGGCATGAAGGCAAGAGCCTAACTTAGGTGGGCTTCTATTTCCCCTTCTACCCTATCCCAGATATTTCTGTAGATATTATTGCATTCCAAGAACAAGATATTTCAGGTCCATGTCTTGTTTTCCTGTCTCAAAATATCCCCCACAACATTTCAAGGTTGCTTTTGGTGAAGAACAGATCATTGTAAGGGAGCAAATCTGAGTTCTAGGGGTGTATACTCTTTGGAACATTCTTTCTAACTGAAACCTTCTGTCAGTAAGCCACACAACTTCACAGGACAGCAACATCCATTACGCACTTGCTCGCTCTTTCATTGTCATCATCGTCCTCATTATTCAGAGCACCGTCGAGGCTCTTAAGAGGTCTTTTTAAGCAGGACTAGAAAGAGAAATTGAAAATAAATTGGCATTAGCAATTTAAAATAAATATCTTTAATAAATTTTAAAGGACACTGTGATTCAATAAGGAAAATTTAAAAAATAAATAAGCATTCAGGTTTTTTGAATAGTACCCAATAACTTAAACTGGGGCAGAAAAAAAGGGAGAGAATTGGGTAATATTTAACCTCAACACTCACTTGACTGAATGCATATATACATATGCACAGAGTCGCATGAGTTTTCAGGCCCTGATTTAGAAATATTTGACTTAGAGTCAATCATATTCACATTCAATATGTGCATATTCACACAGTTGCAAAAATTGTATCAATAATATTTTCCGATTTTGTTTCATTTATTTTCCATGAACAATCTCCTGCACTTCAAATATTTCAAAGCAGTGCTTCTCAAACCCTCAAATCTTAATGTGCCACAAACCTCTTAGAGATTTATAAAAATGTAAAAATGTACATTCAGGTTCTTATGAGGGCAAACAGTTAAGTTTGTGAACTAATCCTGGAAAAAGTGCTACGTACCTCCTCTGGTCACCTTTGAAGTACTCTTCCTGGGAAGAAATTTTGAAACTCTTTTCTTGAATGCCCATCAGAGTTGTCTTCCAAGGACTGAAAATCAAGTTTGCGAACTCATCCTAGAAAAAGTGCTCTGAAGGGTGGACGAGGCACAGGCATTGGTGCACAGCTTCCCAGTGGGGGCACTTTGAAAGTGACCACAGTGATGCTCAGCAGTGACATACACAGTACTCTTCCTAGCATAAGTTCGCAAACTTAATTGTCTGAACCAAAATAGCACTTCTGGGGCTTGACCTTCTGCATTTCTAACAAGATGCTGGATCTTGGGGTCACACTTTGAACAGCAAGTTTTTGAAGCAAATCCCACACAATTTATCATTTCACTTGTAAGTGCCTCATCATGTATTTTCATAAAGACATTTAGTATAAACAAAATGATCATAGCTAGCAAATTAATAATTCTTTAATATTTTATATTACCCAGACTTTATTTATATTCCACTATTGCTACCAAAACCAAAAATTTGAACATTCCCTGTATGTTGCTCCTAGAGCAACTTTATGTACATTAATCATGGGACTTATCACACTGTACTATGATCACGGTTAAACTCTCTCTCTCTCTCCCACTGACCAGTAGGCTCCTAGGGGCAGACACCTTGCTGATTAATCCGTGCTACCCCCAGAACCTAGCATTTTGTGTAGTACATACTAGTTCCAAGAAAACTGTAAAAGACTTTGAAAGGTGCAAAATTACTGTACGGTGTCCAATCAGTGGAATTATGGATATTGTGCGTTAGAAGATCCCAGGGATTATCTGACTCTGAAGTGCTCTGCATCTTTTATTATCTTTAACTACATTTCCAGGACATAATTTGGAAAAATTGTACAACCAAGGCATTATCTGAAGTGGCAGTTATGATAAGCCACCTATTATGGAACAAAGATTAGCTACATTTTATGAAGCCTAATTCCTACAAAACCCTCCTAAGAAAATCTGTGTGGTGCCGGCCTGAGAGAGTCCAACCTTACCGGAAATAAGGACCTTCCTGAGAAGGCCAGGAACTTCAGCAAATTTGGAGAACCTCAAAGGAACTCACCCTAATTTATAGGTATTCCAGGTAAAAATATTTTAAAAATTTGAGGGTTTAGTTTCTTAGCCTAACAATAAGCAAATAACAGAAAATTTTATAAGCCTAAACCTAGAATTCTTGTGAAAGCTTACAGAAAGAAGTAAATTCTCTGGCCTTAGCTAGTCAATACCACATGGCTCTAGATTTATAAGGCAACCTCAAGGAGGCTTAAATGGTTAATTGGCTTTCTTATTCTCCCAACATAAAGAATCTAATGAGAACAGCGTTCCTATTGTGAACAGAAATAATCTTTGAGATTTATTAAGCTCACAAGTGGGGAATATCATTGAGAAAATTGTAGAAGACTTTGAAATGGGCAAAAAATTAAGGCTGCCCTTTCAAAGGAATGTTGGGCATTGTCTATGATTCTTTTCCAGATTTTCTGACACTATATAGGTCTACATCATTCATGGTCTCAGTCTTATAGCTCTCTATAAACAGAAGTTAATTTTTAGAAGACTGATGGTAAGGAAAATGCTTTTCTTAAAGAGATGCCTTCTTACTCGATCACCCAGATATGATCACAATCCACTGCAACCTCAAATTCCCGGGCTCAAGGGATTCTCCTGCCTTAGGCTCCCCATAGCTGGGACTCCAGCTATGCACCACCACACCTGCCTAATTTTTTTTTAATTTATGTTTTGTAGTGTTGTGGTCTTTCTATGTTGCCCCAGCTGGTCTCAAACTCCTGATGCTCAAGTGATCCTTCCACCTTGGCCTCATAAAGTGCTGCGATTATAGGTGTACCCTCCACGCCTGGCTTTTGTTTCTTGTGTCTGTACATATGCGAGTAAATTTTGTCCAGTGGAGATTACTATATTGTAGATATTGGTTGAAATTGATGGTTTGAATCAGTCAGCACATACATTTCAGTATTGCTGATTGTCCATGTTTCTGTTCTTTGGATTGTCCTTTGTACCAGCTGACTAGTTCTGTAATTAATGAGCTAAATAACACTTAAGAGTAATAATTTTACTCTTCAATGTAAAATTATTCTTCAGAGTAGGAATTAATGTTTTCTGAATAAATGAATATCTGCATACACAGTAGGTAATTTCTATTGAGTACTTATTAAATGAATTAATCAACTGATAAGAAAATATACAACACAAAGAATAAAGTATTTTAAAAACTGATCTACATAAGAATTTTTAGTGTCTACAAAGCACAGAAAAGAATTATATTCATTCTTTCAACAAAGATTAAAGAAACGTCTTCCATATGCCAGGCATTTGGCCACTTGTTAGGGTATACTTATGATCAGGAATAGGGCTCATTGCCCTCATCGATAATATATTCTATAAATGAGACATGATTTAAATCAGATATTCATGTAAATAATCATTATGACTGTAATTAATCTATCCTAGGCTACGATTGCTATGGAAGCACTTCAGGAGTTGACCTAGATTGGAAGGTCAAGAGAAGCCTTTCCCTGAAGGATACCTGAGTTGAGCTCTGTTCATCTCAGAAACTGAGGTAATGACACATGCAAAGTTTCTGTGGTGAGACATCAGGGCAAACACAAGAGAATGAAAGATAACTTTTGGTGCACTGTGCAATACAACTTGTGTTGGCGCATAGAATTTTTTAAGGGATCCATTAAAGCCTGCAGTTACTCTTTTGATCACTAGATGGCAGATATATACAAAGAAGGCAAAAGTCAGGGAATTTGAATTCATGAGGGAGATCAGAGATCTGGAAGGAAAAGTATAAGAGATTAGAACTTGCTGGAGAGGTAGCCAAGGTTTAGACCCTGGCCTTGCAGAACCAAATAATGAAGGGCAACAGAATGCTATTTAATCAACAAATACTTGTTGAGAACCCAGTGAAAGCTGATATTGTACACTCCCTGGAGGTGAGGGAGTAGCCGCATCCCATTCCTCTCTCAGGGCTTTGTGCCTCTTCATTCCAGCATCTTCTAATCACTTACTGAATGCATCTGCTATGTTGTGAGAGAAATCAAAAAGTCCCTCTCCTCAAGACATTCAAAAAATAAAGCATGAAAAATGCCAGCATATTAAATATAATTTAAAAGTTATAGATAAAACTTCCTATTCCTCATTGTATGAATATAATCAAATGGAAACTTTTCAATTATAGACGAAAACTTACATAAATAACGAGAGTACTGGTCAGAATCAATGTGATGCTACATAAACTGTAACATTCCTAATAATGGAAAAGCAGGTCCATTCAGCAGAATAATAATAAGGAATTACAATTACATACTATAAACAATGGTAAATTCTGGGATTAAATAAGAAGGTATATAAGTTTCTGGAGTGTACAGACCTGATACAGCTACAACGTTAAAAACGGTCATGTCACTAGTTCCGTGTGGGCTGTGCAAATTAGCAACTCCCTCGGGAGGAAGCGTTACCCAAAATATAAATTTTTTGATGCAAAATACATCATAAGAAACAAAGTGATCAGAGTTTTATATTTGATACAATGAATTAATTACAATGAATTAACATGGGGAACTAGATGTACTTAAATAGACTCCTACTAGGGTCTAAACACATATAATTAGTAAAATTTTGCTCCCATGAAAATGTGAAACGTAAAGGGAATATCTCGTGTACTTCATGGAAAAATTTACATACTTTAAAAGTTCACAAAGTGAACATTCACATGACAAAGGATGCTTGCTAAGAATGTGAAAAGATACTAAAATAATAAAAAATAAAAGTTATCAGTGTGGAATGAAGCTCATTAGAGAAGATACCCTAGTAGGGGTTTTGATCCCACAGCTAGATAGTAAATGGAATAAAGTAAATCAACTGGCAAAGATGAAAAGGAAAAGTATTTTATGTGAAAGAAAAAAAAAAAAGACAACATAAAAACCAAACACAGAAAGTTACAGAGGTAGAAGGACCATGTCACAAAACAATAGAACTTAATGTTCCAGGGACCTGTTAATCTTACAGCTTCCATTTTGATCATCAGATGGCAGATAAATATTAACAGGCAAAATGATAGGTAAGTTCACATCCCTAGATGGATTTATGGGGAGGGGGGATAAGGGTAGTTGAATGAAAAAATACGCCGTTTCAGACTTCATGAAATTAAGATACTTGTAATCTGTGAATTTTCTGAAAGTAGGTACAATCTCTCCTCTTGCTCTCATTTTAGAGTTGAGGCACTGAGGGCCGCAGTGTTTCTTGCTTATCTAAAGCCCACAGCAAAATCCCAAGTTTACACATTTTGCAGTGAAAGACAAAAACACCTGGCTGAAATAAGAACAAATTAAACAATAACAGAATTATAATGGCAATACTTTAAAAATGCACAGCAGTTGTAATTTGAAAATGGCTTTAAAAAAACACATGTGTTTTAACCTGTACAGGTAGTAACTGAAGAGTTAAATGAATTACCCAGGATTGGTTTGCATCAGTGTGTTTAATGTTTTAGACTTTATATTTTATTTCATTTAAATACCTACTTCACCACAAATTTTGGTGAGTATTTTCCCTTTTTACAAAAATCAAAAGCTTAGCAAAGTAAAGTGACTTGGGTGACATTAGGTAATTTCTTTTTTTCAAGACAGGATCTTGCTCTGGCACCTAAGCTGGACTGCAGTAGCCCAATCATAGCTCACCTCAACTTCCAGCTCCTGGGGTCAAGGGATCCTCCTGCCTCAGCCTCCGAGGAGCTGGGACTATAGGCATGTACCACCATGCTGCCTATTTTTTCCATTTTTGTAGAGCTGAGGTCCTATTCTTGATCAGGCTGGACTCAAACTTCTGGCCCCAAGCATTCCTTCTGCCTTGGCCTCCCATAGTGCCAGGATTACAGAGTGAGCCACCATGTCCAACCTAGATGAGGTATTAATAAGTGACGGAGCTACGGCTCTGACCCAAGTTCTCTGACGCCATGAATAGAGCTTCTTTCATTATGACTACTCTAGAGAGGTGAAGCCTCCAACTCAGAAGAAAGAAATGTCTGAGAACTAGCCTGAGAAAGGCTGGTTCTAAAATGGTAAATTTTAACCTCATTTTTAAAGAAGGTGGTAGCTACAGAATGATGAAAGTCCTAATGTTCCAGGTAGGTGGAATGCCAAAGTGAAGAAACAAGAGATTGACATATTTTGCAAAGGTTACTGAAAACAGATAGATATTCCTGTTAGGGAAAAGGAGTAAATTGAAAGATTAGCAAGATATATGTTGGGTGATGTCTGATGAATTTGGTTTAAGGACTAAAGTAAAAATACTTTATAAAAGTATTAAAATTACATTCCTTGAGTGGGTCATTAGTAACACAAGTTAACTAACTAGAGTGTAGAGGAGCAAAAATATTGAGATAGATCACCCTCCCTATACAGCAGCCCATTGCAGGTAATGAAATCCACAACAAAATTCACTTAACTTCTGATTGAGTACTCTCTTATACCAATAGCATTACATAAAAAAGCCTTGTCCACTTCTAGGTATAAATACTAATACCTATTTCTTTGTGGGGAAGCATTTGATTAAGAATATGAGACATAGCAAAGAAAAAGATGGGCAAGATGGATAAATAGGATGATAACAAAAAAAAATAGAATCTACTTTTTAAAAAAGAGTCAAGTGAAAATGATAGAAATAAAAAATATGACATAAATGAAAAATTCTTTGATAGGTAGATCAGCAGACTAAGGAAAAAAATCAGTGAACTTCAAGATAAGTTGATAGAAATTATCCAAATTTAAACGCGGAGAGCAGAGAAAATGAAAAAGAAAAAAAAAGCACAAGAAAAAACAGAAGAGAACTGAAGAACCCCATCAACGCATCTAATTCATTCTGGTCCTAGCATGTAGTAGCATTCATTAATTGTTTGTGGTAAGCTATTGTTATAGTTGATAGAATGGTAACAATTTTACTAATATTTATGAGACTTCTAGTGATTGTTGGAAGAACAAATTCTATCATTACACTAACACTAATCTCCACAATAAGTCTTTCAAGGGGAACATAATTATTATCATTTTATAGATGTGAAGGCTTATAGAGGCTGGGAAAGTTGCTTGAGTTTACATAGCATCCAAGTGGCAGAGCTGGTGCTCTGGTGATGAGGGTGATGACTAGGAACTGAAAAGGGGGAGTGAATATAAAGGCCAATGAAGTAAAGTCTTTCTGAATTTGTAAATGACAGTCCTTGGTAAGTTAAGAAGAGATAAGAGGTCTTAAAAATTATAGATCAAAGGCCTAGCACATCGCAGGTGTTCAGAGGAGCATATAACTAGAAAGCCATAAACAAGCACAGAGTAGATACTCAGATGGTTTTTATTGAATTGAATTAAATTCTCCATCATGGTGTGTCTCTTCTGTTCACATTATAACACTAAATTCATTAATGGAAGCTTATTTAATTAATATTAAGTTGAGGTCTATTCTAAAATTTGACTAAGGAAATGCACATATTATATTTTAAAGATAGAAATTCAGAACAGAGTTCTTTTACTGAGCACCAAGTAGGATGTTTAGTTTGGCAAAGTACCCTATCAAAATCATCCCAGAAACAGTGTACTTTAGAATTCGTTTCTCCATTGTTAACCAGTGAGTATATTAAACCCCATCAAATGGCAACATTCTACCAGGCTCTCGCTACTCTCGCTGAGGTGTGTTAAAAGGTGGAAGGAAGGCCATTATTCATAGGAGGTTTAATTACTTACCTGTGTTTATATGCAATATGGTTGTGAACTGTTATACTTTTTTTTATCTAAAAATACATTGTTTCATTATTCTTTCTTGTCTTCAATATTTGAAAATGTAAATTTTACCAAAGTTCTTAAATTTTCAGAACGAAGAAAATTATTGATCAGTGTAAATACAAGAAGTTTCATAGGATTATTAAATAGTATTTTCAAAGCAAAATAAGCAACCCTTCAAAAAATGGCAATCAGTTTGTAATTTCGGTTTTGTTGACAGAATTTCAATATTTCAACATTTAAAAAGGTTTCTTAATACATAACAAGGCAAATGTATTTTCATTTAGACAAAGAATTTGGTTCCTTTCACTAACGTATTTGAAGATGACTCTTCTAGCTGGGATAAATAGTCAACATTGATTAATGGAACTATATTATTTCCAATCATCTAAATAAATATTTTCAAAAAGTACGTAACTAAGTATTCAGATGTCCAAAAGTGAGATAATTACAGCTGCATTTTATTTCTAAGCTTTACCACATTAATATATGAGCACAAATGTACATGTGTAACGACCTACATAAGGATAAAGTCCTAAACTGTTTCATGTGTTGACTGTACCAAGACGCTTGACAGATATTGCAAATATATTTTGGTCTCAGAATCACATAATACTAGTTTTCAAAAGCATTTATCATAAATGTCAAAGATGCTTATATAGGCAAAAGGTAAAAAGGGAACAGACTTCTGTGAAATAACTGGTATCATATTCAAACATTAGAGCAACCGTAAAGAACTTGAACTTCCTGAGACGGCTGACACACACAAAGGTCCTGTTTTGTAACTAGTATGGAGGCACAGGCCGACTCAAGGTATTTGTGTGTTATTCTACTATTTTGCATTATATACATATTAGGAAATATAACAATGTGCAGCAGATATAAATCCAGCTCAACTTATAAAAAGATCATTATATCCCTGTAACTATACATCCATGACATTTTTGGCAGTTTCTTTCTCTTTGGGGACAGTAGCAGACAGAAGCAGTAGCCCCTACAAGGACCTGTTTTTCTTTTTATCAATACTAACATTGATCTCTGGGAAACTTTAAAAATAGTTCTATACATACAACCACAGGAAAATTGCATTTCTTTGTCCTAAGATAGCTGGGTAAAAATAACAATCTGTCCACAGAAATTGGGTACTTTGGGGATAAAGGACTCTTGTTAATTTAATTAAAGCCCTTACAAATTTAAAAAGGTAACAGGAAAAACTTCTACAAAGTTAAACAGAACAGACAAAAGAGAGGAAAAATATCAGTGATATGATTACTGACGTCAAGCCTAGAGTGGTAATATTCATTAGATTCACTGAATGGAAAAATTGAGTATCTTTGTTTTCATTTCAAGACTTTGTAATAAGTCACAGTCATTTATGACAATACGTTTGAAGAGTAAAATTACAGAATTATAAAGGTATATGTCAACTTTAAAATATCTCAAAATCCATACTGAACATGTTTACAAAAATAAGATTATATTCCATTATATCTTTTTAATATACTAGGTATTGTTCAGCAGAGCTAAACATTTTAAAAATGAAGTCTAAGCCAGTTACTTAAAGTATTTGGTCTTGAATTATTTCTTTCATAGGATAATATTCTCGAATAACATTAAGACAATATCAACATTTCAATGCGTACTCTACCACGTTTCTAAAAGAGACTACTATTTTGTTTCTGAGCATCTTCTTTTAAGGAAAGTACTATATAACTTCCACTAGAGGGTACTCTTGTAATCCACAACTGATTTATTTTTTAAAAAACCACTTAACTATAATTAAATTTGACATGTTGCGAACTATTATTTTAATAAAGAAACTAAAGAGAAAATAAATTTCTTTAAAATTAATAATATGGTATATATATTTTTCAATGTGTACCCAAAAGATTAATTTTATAAATTATTGACATAAGCATAAATTGGGCTTAATATTAGGCTAGAGTAGTGGTTCTCAACCTTCCTAATGCTGCAGGCCTTTAATACAGTTCCTGTGGGTCGTGACCCACAGGTTGAGAACCGCTGTGATAAAGATTTCTAAATGTGTTTTCATTTAGGTGATATTTTTATTACATCTGTTAAAAAGGCATATTCATTTAACTTATTTCGAAAGAATTTTATCATCTGAAACCTTCTAATAGGTTACTTTAAAAATCTAACATTTTGGCTCGAAAATAATAGTGCTTTAAATATTGAGCCAAATTAAGCAAATAAAAACATGCGTCTAATACTGTTTTACCACAATTTGGCTAAACTTATTTGTATTATTTTGTAAAATTTAGTTATAAAATTTAATTTACAAAATAAAGTATTTTTTAATTACCCCCATAGCAAATATTTTTCTCATCTTTTGAGTCAGACTTTTTTCCTTGGTCAAAAGCAAGTAGCTACTTCCCTCTATAAACAATGACTATGCCATTTCTTTCCAGAGAAATAAGGGAAACTAGTCAATGGATCGTATTTTTCCAAAAATCCCAACAAGTATACCATTTTCTGAAATCTACTGTGTCACCTGAGAAAGAAACACTATCTTTAATTACATTCGCTTTATTCCTGGAGTTCGATGAATTCCTATGAAGGGAAGTGTGTCGTAATACAATATTATAAACCACATCCTACTTAGTAGATATAGACAGCCCATGTTTTATTAAGTTTAGGAACTAAGTAATATAAGAGATTCGAAGATAACTTTTAAGTTTCACAGAAACTTAATTTCATCTGCAGCATGAATGTGAGATTTATTATTTGTCAGCCATAAACTATTTGATTTCTAGTATTTTTTCAAAGATGCCAACACACTGAGATTTCTCTTAAGTCCCTATTCAACCAAAACAAGGCTTTGAAATGCCTTACTTACAAGTCTCTGCATGCAGAAAAGCATATACAACTTCTGAGCATATTTTTAAAGATGAAAGTATATTACTCATCAATTATATAGTGAACTCATAGTTGTTGTGCTATATTCCACAAATCCATGAGAATGATTTATAAACTATTAATATAAAAAGATTCAAAAGATAGCAGCTTCATTTTGTAAGTGTGCATATTACCTTGCATAATAGATACAAATGGAAAATCACATGGATCATACTTGATGGTGAAAAGCCTTTGTTTGTGTATTCAAAAGGTACTATATCTCAAGGTACTAGTCTGTATGTGACTATACTAAAAATGAGAATGTGTCTCAGTTTAATAGTGCTTGGTCTTATTAGTAGAAATTATGTCTATTAAACATATGTCTATAGTAAACACTCTTATCTGGGTAAAAGTTTTGACTGCAGTCCAAGTATATTTATCAACAAGCATATTACATTGCTTTATATCACATTAGAAATGACAAATAACTTTCCATTCATATTTTATCATACTGCTTTTAAGTAAGTAATTGGATAGGCTGAAAATCTGAGTGGACTGCTATTTGTCCCAGACATGCAATAGTTAAAAGTAATGTGTATGCCACGGTTTTAATAGGGCTTAACAACAAAAAGCTCCAATCTTCTACTTTCACTAGGTTTTGTTGCTGTGATTCTGCTTTGCTTAGGGCCATCCATCTGTTAATGTCGACTTATAACACAGTTAAGCTCTTCTGTTTGTTCACCAGAATAGCTGGAGTCCCGGTGCGTCTAGTGCAGACACACAGAATCATACACATTACTACACCGAGCCAACGAGGGCTAATAATATTTTAAAAAATGGAATAGTATCTTAGACATATATCCATGAATTTTTCATATTATGCAAAGACATTTCTAGAAAATTCTAATAAATGTTTATAAGTAAATATTTTTAAACATATTTTCAGATAGTAGAGTTAATGATCTAAATATTGTTCACTTACTCTTCAGTATTATATTCTAAAATAAAAACCATGAAAGAAGGTAAGTGCATAGTCAGGATTAAAAGTGTTCTGCACCATGACCAGTGGCAGTATTCTCCCCGGACCCAACTGGCCCTGTTTTCAATAAAACCAGAGAAGGATCCTTTCCCTGGAGTCCTGTTAGGCTGGGGCTGCTGTTGGAACTGTCATCTTCACACAAAAGGGAAAAGGGCTGCGTTTTACAAATGTGATGCCTAATTGGGAGATCTTCATGGCTGTACCCTTGACGTTTATTTAAGCCTCATCAACAAAATGGGAAATGACCATACTAATTAGCAGACCAGCACGCTAAAATTACTATTTGTTGGAGGTAGACTATAGATTCATAATTTTTCCAGAAATAAGCACACAAGCTTAAAACAAGATATATTTAGAATTCTGTTCTTTTCCATAGAACCCAGGTTACAAAATTTTGGATTTTTTAAAAATACATTCTTAGAATTAAATTATCATAATCTTTTATTGTTTTACCTTTTGAAAGCAAATTAGAACACAGTCTTTTGCTGACAAATCTAACTGGAGACTGAAAATAGGAAGGGTTTATATAACTGAAATTCACTTTAAAATGGATAATGGAATAAGCTAGGAATGGGATGAGTCAAGATCATATCCTTTACTTTTACTGCCAATAAAATGACATTCTCAAGGTTTTATAAACTTATAAAGAAGGGATTTCTTGGTACAATAAACTGTATATTTCTTTTCAAATAATATAGTGGGTTCTGTAATTACCTCCTCTTAGAATGACGACAGATAATTTTAGAGGTCTCTTGACTTTAGTAACTAGAGAATCTGTAGTAACTACCAAGAGAGGAGAAAGTTAGACAGTGTCAGCACTGTAAAAGACTTGAAACTCAGGATATAAGTATACTGTATGTATAAATGAATAGCTACCAATTATTGAGTACCTATCATGCACCAGATATTTGTAGACGTTATCTATAATGCCCACTGCATTCCAAAAAGATAACACGTATTGCTATACCATTATACAAATATAGAAATTGAGGCTTACTTAGCCATGTTTTGTTTTGCTCAATGCTGAATGCTAGTCCAAGTTTTGTTTGGCTATAAACTCCACACCCTTCTGTGCAAAACAAAGGCATGGCGATGGTTAGGTACTTAAGTTCTAGAATCAATCTGCCTGCTTTTAAACTTCTACGACGCTATTTATTACCTGTAGGATTTGGGGCACATTTCTTAAAATTCTCTGTTCCCCTGTTTCTAAATCTGGAAGATGGGAATAACAGTTTCCACTCTGGATTATTAGATGTTTTACAAGAATCAAGCAATTCCCACAAACATACAGAGAGGTTTGCTGTTATCAAGAAAACTGTCAGTCTTCCTCAGGTTTACTAAGGGTTTTATACAATTTCAACCCGATAAAAATTGAAGTTTAAAAAGCATAATAGTAGTTAGAAAACAAAAATTATCTGGAATAAAAATCCTGGAAGTTTATACAGTATCTTGCTTGTGGGTATTTATATTCATGGCAAATCTTTTAAGAGAATTTGGTTACTGAAAAAAACAAATATAAGATGATACCCGGAGCACGGTCCTTTTGAGGCATAACAATGTTCAGTTCTAACAAGAGAAAGTGATGCTACTCTTGCTTACAAGCCTTACCAAAGGAAGAGAGTAGTGTTTTATTTTCACTAGAAGCCTTCTTGTTTTTTTAATGAGCTTCAGTGGCTAGGTAACTAAGCTGTCTTCGAGAGGGACGAATGAGATCAAGCATTTGAAATAACAGGACCTGCACAGGAGAGACAAAATGAACAAAACCAGATTTCTGCCTCCCAATTTCTCCTGCCTCTCCTATGTATCTCCACCAGAAGATGAGCTCCTCAGACACTGAGACCATCTGTGGGTCTGCAACATCAACCCTGTTTCCCGGAATGATGTCTAAGTCCTGAGCAGCTTAAAACAAACAAACAAAACCCCAAACCTTTGTGCATTTTGAGCCATGCTGCTGTGCTCCTCTCTTCATGGTGGCTGTTAAGCAAGGAAAGGGGCCTTCAGCTTTTTACTACACTTTACTGTCTCTCTGCCTTAAATCTTACCCAATTTAAACAAAGTTTAATGTTTTATTCTATGATTCTTTGTAAGATGCCAAATTATTTTTGGAAATAAATGGAATATAAATGCATAAATAAGCATTAGTGTTTCTGATATGCTTTACCGATATACAGACTCTACCTTTAACCACATCTCGTACTAGAAATACTTACATATTTAGTTGAAAATATTAATATGCTCATATACTAATATTATCATACTTGGAATAATTAGGGGTAAGAGAACTCATGGATTTGGTAATCATCATAAAACAGTATGTTCATGGCTCCCCGCATCAGCTTTCTTTCTTTTTTTGTAGAGACAGAGTCTCACTTTATCACTCTCAGTAAAGTGCTGTGGCATCACAGCTCACAGCAACCTCCAACTCTTGCTCTTAAATAATTCTCTTGCCTCAGCCTCCCGAGTAGCTGAGACCAAAGGCACTTGTCACAACGCCTGGCTATTTTTTTGTTGCAGTTTGGCTGGGGCTGGGTTTGAACCCGCCACCCTTGGGGCTGATGCCGTACTCACTGAGGCACAGGTGCCACCCCTACATCAGCTTTCTATCTCTTCTATAACATATTGGATCATGTATCCATTAAATCAAAGGGACTAGATTATCTTCAAAAAGTGAAGCAAGGAAGATTCAACAGTATCAGACTATAAAAAAAGACAGTGGATTATGGCTGATCTTTTTTATTTCCTTGCTCAATGTGCAAGTAGTAGTATATCTTAAGTATATTTCCACTTGTACTCTTTTATGTTTGTATAAGTGGCCCAATTCTCATGTGAGAATTAATTAAGGTAACAGCAACCCAATAAGTTAGGCTGACCTTAAACTTACCAAGCTTCAGATTTATCAAGCTTGTGGTAAAAAGGTCCAGCTGCTAGATAGTTAAAAATATAGGTTGGCTTTTGTTGTTGTTGTTGTTTTGGCAAAGATAACTTTTTAGGAAATAGCATTACAATAGTGTGGGGAATACTTTCCAAGACCTCAAGTGGGTGCCTAGAACACAGATAATACCAAACCCTATATACACTATGATTTGGCCTCTACAAGACCCTCAGTGGATGACTAAAAAACCACATATAGTACCAAACTCTGTCTATACTACGTTTTAACCTATACTTACATACCTACATAAATTTAATTTGTAAATTAGACACGGTAAAAGATTAACAGCGATAACTGATAATAAAGTAGAACAATTATACCAATACTCAGAATGGCATGAAATTTAAAGCTTATGAATTAATTATTTCTGGAATTTTTCATTCATTATTTTTGAACACGGTTGATTGTACATAGCCAAAACCTTGAAAAGCAAAACCATGAAAGGGAGGACTCACGCAATTAGAAATGGCAGGTACCTTGTGAAATACTGTCACAGTCCTTAGAACCCCTTTTCTGACATTGCTTCCCCTCCTCACCCTTCTCTTTCCCACTGCCCCCCGGCGTTCTCTCCGCTTCTCTGGCTAGAATTTACAAAACCAGAGATTAATAGCTGGTCCAAGTGCACTTACAACATTTTTCGATAGCAATTGGATTCTGGAATTAATATCTGTTTGTAGTGTCTGCCTGCCTGCAGTATCTGTGCAGTGGACACAGAGAAGCAGAGAAAGCCGGCTACAGAACGTACATACGTGAAGAACAGGCAGGGAGAGTGGGCCAGGTGCCGGAGGAGCTAGGAAGGGGGAGGATGGAAGGACAGAGGAAGGAAGATCGGAAAGGGAGGCCTGGAAGGAGAGAAGGAGGGCGGGGGGAGGGAAAGAGAGGAGCAGAGTGGGCTGGGGAAAGGAGCAGATATTCTTCCCTGACCCGACTGCTTTTTTACATTTCTAAGTTCTAATCCCACAAGAGGGCTACATATATTCTTGCACTTGAATGGTCCTAAGGAATACCTGTATCATTATAATACCTGATATTGTCTTATTTCATTTAAATGAGTTTATTAACACTATAAAATTAAATAATTAAAATCAAAGATTACAATTTCTTTCTTTCTTTTTTTTACCCTCAGTAGAGTGCTGTAGTGTCACAGCTCACAGCAACCTCAAACTCTTGGGCTCAAGAGATTCTCTTGCTTCAGCCTGTCAAGTAGCGGAGACAACAGGAGCCCGCCACAATGCCCAGCTATTTTTTGTTAGTTAGCTCATTGTTGGTTAGCTGGCTGAAGGCCGGGTTCGAATCTGCCAATTTCAGTGTAATAGTTTGCACTCCATAACCACTGTGCTACGGGTGCCAAGCCTAGATGACAATTTCAATTTAAACGTACCATACTCTGATTTTATAAATAGCTGTTGGCACAGACTGGCTATTGTTTCAGAGCAATATTAACTATCATCTCAAGGAATTAACATCAATATTGTAAGAAAGCATGGATTCTAGGAGACTTAGGGAAAGAATACTAAGGATGAAAGGTAGCAAGAAAAAAACTGGCAGAGAAGCCAAAAAGTTCAGCTGTTTTATACACACACACACATACAGGCAGGGTACATCTAAAGACAAACAACCAAACTGCAAAAACATTAAATTATAATAAATATTATTAGATCACAAATGACTGGCATGTGAACTCTTAAAAAAAGTTTAAAATACAGGGTGGTGCCGGTGGCTCAGTGGGTAAAGTGCTAGCCCCATATACCTAGGGTGGCTGGTTCGAACCTGGTCCCCGCCAGCTAAAGCAGCAGTGGCACTGCAACCAAAAAATAGCTGGGCATTGTGGTGGGTGCCTGTAGTCCCAGTCACTCGGGAGGCTGAGGCAAGAGAGTCACTTAAGCCTAAGAGTTGGAGTTGCTGTGAGCTGTGACACCACAGTACTCTACCGAGGGCAAAAACTTGAGACTCAGTCTCAAAAAAAAAAAAAAAAGTTTAAAATATATACAATACATAGATATATACACCTTTTTACATAAGGGACACATACATAGAAAGAAACATATACTGGGCATGCACATTTCCAGAAACTTGGATACTTTTCACTTGAAAAGCAAAAATCAAGATCATTATTTAGACACCATTATCAATATTTGCATCATAATTCTATATATGTTGGCTTAAGAAATCTCTGCATAACAATTAGGAAAATCATGTTAGAATTCTTAACAGAATAAGCCTTGCCCCTCTTAATTCATATTGCAGAATCATTTCTGTGATGTCTACCTGAAAACCATAAAATGCTCATGAGTGCAGCTAATGGAACGAGTGATGTTAATACATGACATCCCTCAAGATTCTGTGCAAGTATACAGTGAGTGCAAACTATTATCCTGTGAGGTTTCCTGTAACCTAACACAGTCTTCTCTATCAGAATGTACTGTGTGAGGATGCTAATGACACTGTATTGTACGACAGAAATCTGCTAGGAGAGTAGATTTCCGTGTGAGGATAATAATAATATGTTATCTAGTATTGTATACTAAAAATTTGCTAAGAGAGTAGGTGAAAATGGTGCTTTAACCATGAGCACAAAAAAGGCAACTGTGATGTGATGAATCTGTTAATTTTCTTCCGTATAATAATCATTTTACTGTGTTTATCGAAACATCATGTTGATATACTTTAAATATATAAAATTTAAAAAAGGAAAATTGTGTCTGTAGGAATCACCAGAAAACAAGCAAAAACAGAAATCTGCAACAATACATAAATGCTATGCTGTGTTAAAGGAAGAGAAGATCTAAGAATTAAAATACTTTTTAGTTCTATTTGCCAGTGTGTGAATATAGTTAGTAACATACATTTCACAACTGCTAAGAGAATAAATTTCAAATTTCCTCACCACAAAAAATGTTGAGTATTTTAGGGGATGGATATATTAACTAACTTGATTTAACTGTTCCACACAGTGCTCATAATCATAACATCAAGTTTACTTCATAAATTTATTTATACTATGTACCATTACATTTTATCAATTTATAATTAAGATAAATAAATAAAATTAAAATACGAGAAAATGATAATAGTTCTTTTAACTTAAAACTGACATTGAAAAATGGTGTTTCTACAAATTTAAATGTTTTTGTTTTCCTAGTAGACATCCTCTAGGTAACAAAGATTGTCATTTTTTTCATAATAAAAATCTAGTCATCATGGTAAATATAACCTATTGGCACCAATATGAGGTCAGTAATAAAAAAACTAAATAAATTAATTTTATGACAGTTTTCGAGATGTTGAAGCTTGAAAACAGATAGGAATTGAACATACTATTGATAAGAGAAAAAAAAGAAAATTGATAGCAAGTCCATCATCAGTGCAGAAGTTAATAAATTTTACTCAGTTAATGGAGTAGCCAGAAAAGGTTTCCATACACGGAACAATTACTCTACTGAAGGACTTATTTTAGGTCATACAACCAACCATCATTCTCTCTTCATATTTACATTTAAGGCATTTTACCATAGGACAATTTCAGCTTAATAAAATGGAAAAGTTACAAAGAGCCCCAAGGAGGCAGAGAAATTTGTGTTTTTCCTTCTATATATACCTAGCACCTAAACACGTGCCTGTCACATAGTAGGTGTTAAATGGTTAAACGAATTTTTTTTGTTTGTTGTTTGGTTTTTCAGAGGCCCATTCTTAAAGACGGTGACAGTTTGAATGCCTGTCCTCTCAAAATCTCACATTGAAATTTAATTGCTATTGACACTATATTAAGAAGTGGGACCTTTAAGGGATGATCAGGCCTGGAGGGCCCCACCACCGTGGGTCGGGAGTGGTGCCCTTATGGAAAGGCACAGTTGGGCCTCCTCCTGTCTTTCGCCTTCCACCACCAAATGACACGGTAAGAAGGACTCACCAGACGCCTGCAGCTTTTCTGGAGGACTTCCCATCCTCCAGAACTGTTAGAAAGAAATTCCTGTTCTTTATAAATTACCCAGTCTTGGGTGTTACAGCAGAGCAAACGGACTGGGACAGAGACATACATATGGACGCACTTTATGACCCTCGACATTTCTGCAGTGCTTGGCCGTGCAGGAAAGTTAACGAAGCACCAGAGACGGTATCTGCCCTGCTCTGCCACTAACTGACCAGTCAGGAGACTGGAGGCAAGTGGTGCGACCATTCTAGCTATGGAGTTTCTTACCCATAAACTTTGGAAGAAGCTCGCCATTGCTTCTAGTTCCATAAATTTACAACTATAATCCACTCAAAAATTATTTTCTAAAGCTAGTTTTCTAAAGCCGCTAAAAATTTACCACTTTTGGGTGGCCCCTGTGACTCAAAGGAGTAGGGCGCTGGCACCATATGCCAGAGGTGGCTGGTTCAAACTTAGCCCTGGCCAAAAAATGCAAAAAATAAAAACAAACAAAATTTACCACTTTTGCTCGGTTAAAACACACTTATGATACAAAATCAGGGGGACACACAGTTATAATTCTGAACATTTTTCACCTGGGATAGGATTTTAAATAGTATATGCATATAAGCAGAAACTAAATATTTATAGCAAATAAAATACCTAACTTTAGAACAACATAGGCCTACCTTAGTTCATTCTGATTTCTATAGACTATTTCAGTGGCCAAAACCTTATGTATGCGTTTCATTTTATATTTTATTTTTCTAAATAAAATAAAGCTATTTGAATTTTATGACAATCACACGTTTGCCTCTCTCTCCCTCCCTAGACTACAAGCTCTAAGATGCGTTGTAATGAAGGAGGGACTGCTATCTGAGGCACTGATTCTCAGCCTTCTTGTAGCCTGCCCAGATTCTATCTACTCCTCTCTTTGATCAATACTGCACATTTTATTATCATAAAATAAAATATTAATAGTTCCAAAACCGTTCCTAAAGAATTCACTGGAATTACATAATTTTAGAACATGGAGGCTGAAAAGGCAAATCACCTTACCTGGGCAAGCATAAACTTTTCGTTTTCTTCCTTTTCATTATGTAACATGTAAACTGGTGTATATTGTACAGACCCAGAACAGGTCCCATAATCTTCCTCATTTTCCTACATAGAAAAAATATACAATTATTATAAAGTACTCCTTTTATTATGAAAATTATTAGATTAATAAACCAAATATCTGATATACATGCAAATAACAAAATAACATTTCAGCTGTAAGTTTAAACAATCTATTAAGAAGAAAATACATTTTTTTTTTTTTTTAATTAAATCATAGCTGCATACATTAGTGCAATCAAGGGGTACAATGTGCTGGTTTCATATACAATCTGAAATGTTTTCATCAAACTGTTTAACATACAAAAAATGCATTTTTGTATAATATGAACTAGTAATTTCCAAAATAATTTCTATTTTTGATAACTTGAATAAAATTCATGTGAGGATAATTTGTTCTCCATCATGCACTGTAAGTTTTAAGAAGTATGTTTTCTCCAAAGGTAAAAATTGAAAGCATAACAAATAATAAAAGACTTAATGTGTAATCAAATCATACACACATATATATACATAAATATTCATAGCTTTCAATATAAATACTCGTGCACGATCTTTTATAAATTAAGAACATTCTTCAATTTAAATAACCTACTATTGGGAAAGAGCCTATAAAAGCAAATGATGGCATTCATGCCTTAATTCTTCACCAAAGATATATTTTTTTAAAATTCTCAGCTTTTAGCAAGAACTGCAATTGTGATATCAAGGCAATCAACTTTATGAAAACATACATCCTGTTAAAGCATCTTTGAAGTTCTCCATAGTTCTGTGATAAAATATGCAAACCATAAGGAGATTATTCAGCGCACGCATATAGGATGGCGGATAGCTGCCAGAGGGCTGGTTATAAAAAATACATTCTGAAACAAAGGGCTAAGCATATTTCAAAAGTCATTAAAAACATAAATCTCACGTGATTTGTAAAGTATAAACTTCAAACTAATAAAAGAAGATAGAATAAAAAAAAAAAGAATAGAACACACCTTGTGTTTTAACTTACTCCTCACTTCCCTTAGTCCCAGCTTTGCATGACTTTTTGCCTAGAAAATGATAATTGTGTCTGGCTCAGCATGATTTTATTACCATTTAAAGAATAAGCATATAAGATCGTATTTAATGAACATTGCTAACAATTCATACTACTTAGAAAACAGAACATGTTATAATCTAAAACTCTATTTTCAAGGATACTATACCATTTACTATTTTATTCCATCTAAATTAGCTTGTAATAACATGCTTAGTCTCTTATTTGCATACAAACATCATGTGAAGGCTCACACTTAGCCTAATTTTACCTTCTAATCTATAAAAAACACAAAGGGAATCAATCAGATTACTAATGCTAGTCTTTATTTAAAATTGTGACAGAGTGGAGGAGAAGAAAGTACATCCCAGCAGCAAGTTTATTTGGCCAAGTGTTTGGACATTAGGAAGCTCAGGCAACTTTACGAAGCTTTATTAAAGTGCTTTTACAGGCAGACACAGATTTTTATTAGCAGAGCCATCTTAATGGAATGCCTATTTTTTTATGTAGTTTTTCTGGCAAAAATGGAGTCATTTAACAATTTAAAAGCTAGCTATCCTGATGTTCACCAGGAATCTGGCTCTAGCCTCCAGGTCCTGCTGTGGTTCCTGTGGGGCATAACCTAACTTAAGACAACTTGGGGCTTTCGTAAAAGACTCAGCCTTTGTTCCACTGGAAATGCTCAGTCACAGTGGCCAGAATAAAAAGAAGAGAAAAGGATTCCACATTTATCTTGTGTTTCCTAAATATATGTCCAGTCATCGCAATGAATCTATGAGATTAATAGTATAATTATCACATTTTACAAAGAAGGAAAGTGATGGAGGGAGTAGCACTATTTAGGTCTATTTTTATATGGTCTATTTCCTCCTCTCTCAAAGGGGAAAGAGGAACTAACGTTTTAAAAAAGACAGCCACTGAATTTAGGTCTCACCAGAAAGAAAAACTTGAAAACCTCATTCTACAGACACAGATACTGAGGTCATGGAGACCTGAGCCTCCAATGCCAACTCCCTGCTCCTGTAAGCCACCCTGCTTTCCCAGGGTGCTTCTAGAAAGAGTAAATAAATGCATGACTTCCTCTCCCAAATTTCCTGAGGGAAAGGATCTTAATTCCTTCCCAGGTAAAATCTGCAGTACACAGTACAGTTACCTGGCATACAAAAGCTGCTCAAGAAACATCTTCAACTAAACAATTATTTCTTTATTATAAAGTGAGACAAAGCTAAAACATACTACACACACAATAAAAGATAATCTGAAATACCAAATAACAATATTCTTTAGAATCAATAAAACATTTTCACATTATTTTATTTGTAAAGTCATTGAATCTATTTAAAGGGCTTTATATTAATCCCTATATTACTATTAGATAAAAACATATAATTACCAAGAAAAAAAATGCTTCTGTTCCTATCTCCTAGGATTTATGCCCAATTTTGCTTTGCTCACATTTAGACTAAAGATTCTCATTTATCAAAATATCCTGTAGTCTACCTGATCACTCCAATGTTCCTGAGTTTATAATAGAACTAAATTAGCATCAGTTTCTTCTATGGTTCTATAATTCATGCAGTGATTCATTGGCCTCTTCTTGACCTCTTCCAAATCACCTGGATGATGGGGTATAGGTTCTATCTTTATCAATTCATCAAGTTGAAACCTGACAATATACAAACATTCTACAGCAATGATTTTCCAATGGTATGCCAAGAGAGTAAATCTTAGGTGCGCCATGTAAATTTTTTTTTCTTTTTGACAGTCTCACTATGTCACCCTCAGTAGAGTGCCATAGTGTCACAGCTCACAGAAACCTCAAACTCTTGGGCTTAAGTGATTCTCTTGCCTCAGCCTCCCAAGCAGCTGGGACTACAGGTGCCCACCTCAATGTCCAGGTATTTTTTGGTTGTTGTTGTAATTGTTGTTTAGCAGGTCTGGGCCAGGTTCAAACCTACCAGCCTTACCCACTGAGGTGCTTGTGGCCAGCACCCTACCCACTGAGCTACAGGTGCTGAGCCTAAGGAAAAATTTTAAGGGCTCATTCAAGACAAATTTGACGGGTTACTGACTCAAAACCATTTTTGGAGTCTTAAATGGATTATGGATTATGAAAATTAAATAAGTATTGAAAAAACAAATAAATATTTGGTTTTTTTTCCCCATATGGCAGTTGTGTGCTGTTTCATTGTGAAGAAAATATCTTCAAAGTCTACGCTTAAAGTCACACCACCTGAGCAGTCTTCTAGCAAAGACTGGAACAAACCAACAAAAGGCAGAGACTGTTGTTTCTAGGCAAAATGATCAACTCCCACTTTTGCTGCGTCGATAGGCTTCAAATAGTTTGAAATTTTGGTACTATATTTTTAATCAACTATGTAGATTAGCCTCCCTACTATAAAACGTAATCTTTGAAGTAAGTTTTTTAAACAGAGGTTCAGCTACTTTTCTACTGGAATTATAAGGTAACGAAATAATATTACTTCCAAGCTCTTATTAAAATGTTTTTAATATGCTATTATTAATTCAATCACATCAATGTACTTACTGAGAAAGCTTCTGAAGATAAATTTTTACAAAATCAAATCTACTGCCATAAGTAGTTTTAGAAATATAACAAATATGACCTGTTGAATTAATAGCTTTATTGAATACCAACCCAGCAGTTTCTCTCTCAAGAAGTTACTAGTCTAATGTTAGAGATACACGAGTACAAAGGAAAAACAAGAGCTGAAACAGAGCATCCTACTCTTTCTGTGTGCTGGTGGAAAATTTTTTTTCAGGGGAAATAATGTCTGACCTAAACCTTATAAAAATGAAGTGGGTTTACTAGGTGGATAAAGTCCAACAAATGGACATTCCAAGCTGTAAAAAAGGCTTAAGCAAGAATAGAAGAGCAGAAGCAAACCTTTTATATTCATAAAATGAGGAGTAGCTAAGAATTTTTAGAGATATGGAAGGCATGAGGGAATAAGGAGGAAAGAAATAGGACATTGGAGGGGCTAGGCTTTTCAGGGTCTTAGTTGTCACATTAAAAAAACCTTTATTTTATTATTTACTTGTTGGTGTTCCTGTTATTATTTTACTTATACACCATGAAGAACTGATGAATATTAATTATGAAGAGCCAATACATCTTTGAGGATAAAGATCTTGCTATATTTTTTTGTTTTGTTTTTTCTACTTCAGCTTCGAGTAAACAATGAGAATTTAAAATACGTTGAATGAGGCTGGGCAAATGGTGGCTTACACCTGTAATCCTAGAACCCTGGGAGGCTGAGGTGAGAGGATCCCTTGAGGTCAGGAGGTTGAGACCAGCCTGAGCAAGACCAAGACCCTAGTCTCTACTAAAAATAGAAAAACTAGCCAGGTGTGGTGGTGCACACGTGTAGTCACAGCTGCTCAAGAGGTTAAGGAAAGAGGATCACTTGAGCCTAAGAGCTTGAGGTTGCTGTGAGCTATAACAATGCCACAGTACTCTACCTGGGGTGACAGAGTGAGATTCTGTCTCAAAAAGAAAACAATGTTGAATGAAAGAATCAAATTTTGGCTTGAAACCCGTAGCTCTGTGAGTAGGGCACTGGCCACAAACATCAAGGCTGGTGGGTTCAAGCCAGCCTGGGCTGGCTAAAGAACAATGACAACTGTAACCAAAAAATAGCCAGGTGTTGTGGCGGGCACCTGTAGTCCCAGTTACCTGGGAGACTGAGGCAAGATGATGGCTTAAGCCCAAGAGTTTGAGGTAGCTGTGAGCTGCAATGTCACAGCACTCTATGGAGGGCGACATAGTAAGACCCTGTCTCAAAAAAAAAAGAAAGAATCAAATTTTACAAAATGGTATTCTTCTTCATGGACTATTTCAGTTTGCTATACAATTTTGCTGATAGCTTTGAAATAAAATTAAAAAATCATTTTTACATCTGTATAAAGGAAATATCATCTCTAGGTAATGTTAAATAATAACTTAATATGCTTTGGTCATTTTAACTCTAAACATTTTTTTAAAGCTTACTTAAAAGAAAAAAAGAAAGTAGTTAAACTTACATGTCTATCATCTAGTAAAATGTTATATAGTTTTATCATTAGAATTTTTAAATATCAGGGGCGGTGCCTGTGGTTCAAGGAGTAGGGCGCTGGCCCCATGTATGGGAGGTAGTGGGTTCAAACCCACCCCCAGCAAAAAAAAAAAAAAAAAAAAAGAATTTTTAAATATCAAATGAAAGCTTACAAATTTGTATGCTGTCCGTACAGCAGGAGTTGCTTTGGTCATTGCTGTGTTGAATAGTGCACCTCCTCCTTTCTGTAAAAGAAAAACAGAAACACATTCCCAAAGCTTTTGGCCAAAATATCTTAAAAACAAAGCATTATTAGTGGTATATAAAAAAGAGCTTTATCCACAACTTAAAGACATATAAAAGTTATTTCATGTTTAGTGTTTTTCAGTTTTTATATGCTGTAATAATTCAGTCAAATTGTAAATATTCTACTATGTTCTTTTAGCTGGTATAATATACCATTTAAAAATCATTTCTTAAGTACAAGCACACTTGAGTAATATGAACAGTAATATGTACATATTTAAAGCTTCATAAAAAAGAAATACAGTGTTCACCAACCATTTTAATGTTGGGCAATAAAGTCTCAGTTTGTGAAGGAGAATTTTATATTAAACAATCATATTAACTACATTACCAGAAATTATAAAATTCCCATAAAATCCTTCTACCCCACCATTCCTTGTTCTGGAATTTTATATAAGGTGATAGTGAAATCTTGCTTTTCAAAACAACCTATTTATCTCTGGACAAAAAGTTCCTAATTTAAAATTACCTTTGTGAATATCAAAAAACCATAAAATGAAAATATTTTAATTGTGACACAACATACAAACATTTCAAATATTACAAGTGAAATGGCATAAGTATAAACAATACACTTTTACTGAATAGTTCATGTTAGAAGAAAGAAGAAGCTTTGAAGGCTTAGTATTACCTTGACTGTATGCACCCATTGTTGATATGACCTCGGGTTTCCTGGAATGTATGAAAGATAGATGTCAGAAATAATTGATCAAAAATAAATGCTTAAGTCAAAATTTATCAAAAACTAATATTTCCAGAATTTCAGTTGGCAAATTTTATCTGCAATGTTGTAAAAGAAGCAATGGCATCATGAGAAGTAATAAACTGCTCTAATTTTTAGAAAAAGAGTAATTAGCACTTTTAAGAATAGAAAATTACTTTTTCTGTAATAAAATAAAAATAAAAATAATTAGCTGGTTGTGGCCCCAGCTACTCAAGGAGTTGAGGCAGGAGGATCACTTGAGCCCAGGAATTTGAGGCTATAGTGAGCTATGATCATGCTACTCCACCATGCTTGAGCCAGGGTCACAGAGCCACACACTGCTTCATTTAAAAAAAATTGTTTCTTTAAATTTTAGTGTTTTTATGATTTAAGGTTTCTATTTCCCACAAAATCTATGAGACAAGAGTATTATTCTTTATTCTTTAGAAATTTTTTTAAAGGACTTCCCCCCCCCCCCTTAAAAATTGTGAATGCTGGGTGGCGCCCGCAGCTCAACATGTTGGGTGCCAGCCCCATAAACTAGGGGTGGCGGGTTCAAGCCCAGCCTCAGCCAAAAAACCTGCAAAAAAAAAATCCCAAAACTTAATGTGAATACTAAAATAATCCCTCAGAGTCCTTCTTTTAAAAAACTGAATTATG
>CAUYON010104777.1:0-16470 GCA_963573935.1 Arctocebus calabarensis | reverse complement strand
GATTGATTAACCAATACAAAGTCACAGTTAGATAGGAAGAGTAAGTTAGTAAACAATAACTTATTGTATTTTTTTCAAATAGCTAGAAAACAGAATTGAGCATGTTAGCAACACAAAGAAATTATAAATGTTTGTGATCACGGATATGCTAATCGCTCTGATTTGATCATTACATATTGTATACAAGTATGGAAACATTACACTGTAGTCTGTAAATAATTATTATGTGTCAATTAAATTGTGTATATATTTTAAACACCTCATGGTTCTTATCCTTGTTGGAATTTTCCTACATCTATGTAGTATAAATTAGAAAATCTTTTTATTTTTATATATTTAATCTTATAGCCATGAACCAGTTCTAGCCACGACAACTATCATTTCCTTCACTGTAGTGCATTATTAAAGGTTTAAGGCAGGTCTGTTTCATTCATATAACAAGGATCATATTACTCATGTCACAGGTTTGTTTTGAGGATTAAATGATAATAAATGTCAAGGATTTAGCACAGTGCCAGGCATATACTTCATAATAAATGTTAATTAACATTGTTACTATTATTGTAGAATATGAAACTTGAATAAATGGATATATACACACAATACTGCTGAACAGAAAAATTCCATAATGAAAAGATGCTAATAATCTCCAAATTCATTTGCAAATTTAATAAAAAGATTTCTAAAAATACTAGCAAGATATTTTTCAAAAGGTATATCTGATTCTGAATCTTGCCTAGAAAAATAAAAGGAACAAATAGCCAAGAAAATATTGCAAGGAGACTTGCCTTACTGGATTCCTTTTTTTTTTTGAAACAGAGCCTCAAGCTGTCACCCTGGATAGAGCGCTGTGGCATCACAGCTCACAGCAACCTCCAATTCCTGGGCTCAAGCGAGTCTCCTGCCCTCGCCTCCCAAGTAGCTGGGACTACAGGTGCCCGCCACAACACCCGGCCATTTTTTGGTTGCAGCTGTCATTGTTGTTTGGCAGGCCCGGGCTGGATTCGAACCTGCCAGCTCAAGTGTACGTGGCTGGCCCCTTAGCCTGTTGAGCCACAGGTGCTGAGCCTTTTTTTTTTTTTTTTTTTTAAGACAGAGTCTCACTTTGTCACCCTTGGTAAAATGCCCTGGCATCACAGCTCACAGCAACCTCAAATTCCTGGGCTCAAGCAATCCTCTTGCCTCAACCTCCTGAGTAGCTGGGACTATGGGCACAGCCACACCACTCAGCTATTTTTTTTTTTTTTTTGGCGGAGTCTCACTTTAAGTGTTACCCTCAGTAAAGTGCCGTGGCATCACAACTCACAGCAACCTCAAACTCTTGGGCTCAAGCAATTCTCTTGCCTCAGCCTCCCAAGTAGCTGGGACTACAGGTGCTCACCACAATGCCCAGTTATTTTTAGAGATGAGGACTCATTCTTGCTCAGGCTGGTTTCAAACCTATGAGCTCAGGCAATCCACTTGCCTCAGCCTCCCAGAGTGCTAAGATTATAGGTGTGCCACCACACCTGGCATCTCTTGGCTATTTTTAGAGACAGAGTGGGTATCATTCAATAAATATTTGCTAAGTGCATAAATTACTCTATCTAGCAATCTATAACTACAAAAGAGAGCTATCCCCACCTCAAAAATTCAAATATAAGAAGAATCACTTTAAATTTCGCTTTCTAGAGTTCCTCCAGTATGTAACAACTTTAAGCTCTGCCTAATTAAAAGGTCAATAAATGTTATTTAACCCTTAAAAATAGACTACTTTTTGCTTATTCCTTTAAGATTTTAAAATTATAAATGCTATTAGTCCAAGCCACTAAGTAAAGACAGATTTAAATCATCTGGTCACAAAGATTACTAGCCTCATAAGCCCTATCCCTACAGCTAACAGCAAGGCACTGTGACCCACCAGAGGCACACAATGCAATTCTCAGTTCTCCTCTCTATAGAGGAAAAAGCAGTTTCTCCAATAGGAAACACAGAGGTAGCTAAAAATAGCTACATCCATTTAACAATGCCTGGTCGGCTTTTCTCCCATTGCTGTGAGCCAAATTTTATAAACTCCAAATGCTGTGTCCACATTTGTAGATATGCAGTACCTTTGGTTAGAGGTGGCGAAATAAGATATAGCTGCCCAGATACATTTCAGAGATGAAGTAGATTAAGGTAAGATAGGAGCCTCTGAGTAGACACTACTGGTCATTCTTTGCAAAACTGGGCTGAAGGAGAACCCAGTAAGAAAGCAAAGTGAAAAAAGCTATTCAATTACTAGGTTCATACAATAGCCTCATGCTGTTTTCTCCTGAGCATGTACAAGACTTTAGTAAACAAGCAACTTACAAACCTTCTACAAACTCCCCATGCACCCTCCCTTCCCCAGAGCTAAGAGGCCGACTCTATGTAACAGCTTTGGGGAGAAGTAGCCTGGAAGAGAGAGTGAACCCCTACTGATCAGCGTTAGTCTGCTAACTTCCTGCCCTGTTGGGAGGGACTATGGGAAAATTTAGCTACTCTGGGGTAGCAACCACATAGATCCCCAAATCCCACAAAGTCTCCCAAATCTCTTCCTCCAGGAGGTCATTTTGGGGGAGGAATCCTCATGACCTTAACAAGAGTATAGCCTTTTGGAGAGGACAGCTAAAGGAAATAGGCCAAAAACCAAACTGGCGTGATTATGGCAGATACCAACCCCACACACAGAGACACAAACAAAGTCCTGGAATGTTTCAAGACCAGTGCTCCTGGGAAATAGCAGTAACTTTCTACCCTGGCTCCAGCTGATACCAAAGATTAGCCCTTGGTACAGAGATCAGTCCCTCTGCAGAAGAGAATAACTCCCCTAGGCCCCCTTTCCCACATTCCTACTATACTCATAAGGTTAATGAAAGCTTCTTGGAGCTGTGTGACAGATTCCTTTCTGCTCTTTCCTCCCAGTAAAACTTCTTGGGGCTCGGTGCCCGTACGTAGCACAGTGGTTACAGCACCAGCCACATACACCAAGGCTGGAGGGTTCGAACCCAGCCCAGGCCTGCTAAACAATGACAACTGCAACAGAAAAATAGCCAGGCATTGTGGCAGGTGCCTGTAGTTTCAGCTACGTGAGGCAAGAGAATCGCTTAAGCCCAAGAGTTTGAGGTTGCTATGAGCTGTAATGCCACAGCACTACCAAAGGCAACATAGTGAGACTCTGTCTCAAAAAAAATAAAAACTTCTCCTTGATCCCAGGACCTGCCTCCTCTCCTTACAACCCATCACCCTAACTCTACCCTCAAAACCCTCAGTCACAATGCCCTTTCCCAACCCTGAGTTCCTAACACCAAATCACAGCCAGCCTTTTGCCCCAGTCTATCCTCATGTTATTCACTGAAAGGGAGCTCAACACAGAGATGACCAGGGGAAAGCTACTAAAAGAGTGTCCTGAGAAAGGGGGAAAAATAGGAAAGAAAAGTCCAAAATTAAAAAGAAAAAAATGACAACTACTTCTTCACTCAAATATCCTCTGTTTAATTCCCTGACATTGCTGTAGACCAAATGCCTCCTTCCTGGACTCAGACAAAGAAGTCCCAAAGAGAAGCACAGGACAAAAGATATCTCACAAAAGCAGCTCAGCACTTTCTCTTGCTCAGGGCAGCTGAGCTCATGTGTTGGTACCAAAAGGAACAAAGGGCTTTTTACAGAACAGATTTCTCATGCCCGAAGATAGGCAGCAACTGATGATTTCTTTTTTAGGGGACTAGGAAATGTATACTCTCCATCCTTCCAGACAAAGCCCCTTTTTATAACCAAGCTTGCCCCACCTCACTACTCTGACATGCCCCTTCACAGAGCCAGGTGAATGTCCCCAGTTCTAACAAAAAGCTTCCTTCTAGGGGCCAGGCATCGCGGCTCACACCTATAATCCTAGCACTCTGGGAGGTCTATGCTGGCAGACTGCCTGAGTTTAGGTTTTCAATACCAGCTGAGAGTAACAGCCAGACCCTATCATCACAAAAAAATAGAAAAACTAGCCAGGCACTGTGGTGGGTACCTATAGTCCCAGTTATCTGGGAGGCTGAGACAAGACGAGTGCTTGAGCCCAAGAGTTTAAGACTGCTGTGAGCTACAAGGACAGGACACTGTACCAAGGGCAACAAAGTGAAACTCTGTCTCAAAAACAAAACAAAACAAAAAACACCAGGAAGCTTCCTTCTAACAGTATAGTTTAAAGATACCACATAGTTTAAAGATGTCCATAAAAATACCAGAAACTGTTATCTCTGGGTAGTAAAATTTGAAGTAATTTTCATTTTATTCTTTATTCTTTTATGCATTGTTAAACTCTTATTATTTGTTATTTTTTATTATTTTTACACATACCTCAAAGTTGTCTTTCAAAGATAATATCACTCATTATGTATATCCCTTCATGGTACTTCAGTTCTTTAGAAAGCCAGTTCTTTTCCCCTAGTCTAAGGTTTTTCCACAAGAACTACATAGCCTCAGATAGCAGATAACTCAAAGGTTATCTGCTAAAACTCAAGGTATGTAATTTAGCTATGTAACTCTCCAAACAAATGCGAGACCTTCAGAGAGAAAGCCTGCATGAAGTTAGATTCTGAAGCCTGAGAACTGCTTATGAAGCACACATAGGTATTCTACCATTCCTCTGGCACAGGTCCTTCCCAACTAGACCACAGGGGGAGGCCAGAAGCTCATTGCAAAAGTTGCAGCAACGATGGGAAATACTACAAAGTGGATGTTCCAATGCCCCAGAATGGAAAGAAATGTGGGGTTTCTTAACCCATGATTTCTCAAACAGTCCCATTAAGAAAAGTGTTGGCTGCCCAGCAGCCTCTTTGTATGCTCATATACATGAAGCACACAGAGAATGATGTGAAGGCTCTAGAGAGAATAGAACTTACCCCAAGTAAACAGAGAGTAGAAGCCAAATAGGAAAATAAAGCTAAGAAATCTGGCTTCTTGCTAAATGGCTGCTTAATGATTATGCATGACTCTTTGCCTTTCCATCTTCAACCACTTTTTGTTATTGTTCTTATTTTGACTTCACAAAATCATAATTAGACTAACAGGTATGAATATTAAATACACATTTGTTTAAAGCAAACAACAAAAACCCCCTTTTCTTCAGTCTTTGATGTCTACTCTTTATGTATATATATATGTATAGTACACACGTATATAAAATAAATCTCAATATCCCAACTCAGTGGTTTCCTCCATCGTTTAGATCTTTTCTTTCTTAACCAATCTTTTTTTTTTTTTTTTTGAGACAGACTCTCACTTTTTCACCCTGGGTAGAGTGCCGTGGCATCACAGCTCATAAAAACCTCACATTCTTGGGCTTAAGCAATTCTCTTGCCTCAGCCTCCCAAGTAGCTGGGACTACAGGTGCCTGCCACAATGCCCGGCTATTTTTTGTTACAATTGTCATTGTTTAGCTGGCCCAGGCCAGGTTTGAACCTGCCACCCTCAGTGTATGTAGCTGGCACCATAACCATTGTGCTACAGGTGCCAAGCCTCTTAACCAATCTTGTCCTACCCCAAAAAGCACAAAGCTCTACGGTCAAGGGAGAAAAGGGAGTGGAAATGGAAGAAGCTACAAGGAAGACATTTTGATTCTAAAACCAAGAAGAGAGAAAAAGAACAAAAAGAGGCATCTGACAATATTTAAATATCACAGGTGTGGTCTAATTATCAGGGATGTCCATCAAGTATGTTGCCCACATACAACTCCATGAGAATGCTCTCTTCTTTGGAGGATCCCTCACTCATATTCCTCAGCTATATACAAAAATTTCCTCCTCAAAACACTTGTGATGGAGGGAGGAAACAGAGTCACATTGACACTAATGTATGAATACTCCCAAAGTCTCCTTCCAGGAGTCTCTAATGACTAAGAAATTCAGAGTAAGGAAGCCCTTTCCACAAGCCAGTTTTACTTCTTATCAGCCAGAAAATAACATAAAAAGGCAGACAGATCCTATTGGTAAATGTTCCCCCCTCAGTAGAGTGCTATGGCATCATAGCTCACAACAACCTCAAACTCTTGGACTCAAGTGATTCTCTTGCCTCAGCTTCCCAAGTAGCTGGGACAATGGGCGCCAGCCACAATGCCCTGTTATTTTTAGAGATGGGGTTTCACTCTTGCTCAGGCTGGTCTCGAACCCATGAGCTCAGGCAATCCACCCACCTCAGCCTCCAAGAGTGCTAGTTATTACAGGCATGAGCCACCAAACCCACCCTCTCTATTGGTAATTTTAAGAAAATAAAAAATGAATCTTATTTCTAATCATGTGTTAAACCTACTTTAAAATAAAGTAGGAAATAAATACATTTTTTTGTTTGTTTTTGAGACAGAGTCTCACTACATCGCCCTCAGAGTGCCGTGGCATCACAGCTCGCGGCAACCTAAAACTCCTGGGTGTAAGTGATTCTCTTGCCTCAGCCTCCAAGTAGCTGGGACTATAGGCACCCGCCACAATATCTGGCTATTTTTTGTTCGCAGTTATTGTTGTTTAGCAGGCCCAGGCTAGGCACAAACCCACCTGCCTCAGTGTATGTGGCCGGCACCCTACTCACTGAGCTATAGGCTCCTAGCCAATAAATACATATTTTTAATTAATTCTTTTGATATTTAAAACTGAAAAGAGGAACAGACCATCCTCACAGCAAGAAAAATATGCCTTTACACGCAGCACCTATGGCTCAAGGAGTAGAGTGCCAGCCCCATATGCTGGAGGTGGTGGGTTCAAACCCAGCTCCAGCCAAAAACTGAAAGAAAAAAAAAAAAGAAAAATATAACTTTACTTTATTTCATTACAAAATTTTATAAACAGTTGCCCAACATGTAGAGAATATTTTGTAAATATTTTATAAAATTTTGTAATGAGGCTCGGCACCCTGTAGCTCAGTGAGTAGGGCACCAGCCACATACACCAAGGCTGGCGGGTTCGAGCCCGGCCCGGATCTGCTAAACAACGATAACTGCAACCAAAAAATAGCTGGGCGTTGTGGCAGGCACCTGTAGTCTCAGCTACTTGGGAGGCTGAGGCAAGAGAACTGCTTGGGCCCCAGAGTTTGAGGTTGCTATGAGTTGTGATGTCACAGCACTCTATGGAGGTTGGCAAAGTAAGACTTTGTGTTAACCAAGAAGAAAAAAAAAATTGTAATGAATGTTTTGTAAATAGAGATACAGTTAGCTACAACTTACTATTTTCCCTAGGTATTGCAACTTAAGGGGTGATTTCTGAGATATCCTGTGTGTAAACACTGTTTCAAGAAATGTGTATGAAAAAGGCAATTCATGGCAACATAAACATAGACATTGCCATATATGTATGTCAGGTGATGAAGATGACATCTGTCTCTGAGAAGATATAAACTAAGCTAAATGTTCATTGTTTTTACTTTTTTCTTAAAAAATTATTCATCTTCCCCAAAATAAAAGCATATAAACTTGGTGACACCACGCTGAGGTCATCCTAATGCCTTTCGCTGCCCAATCCTGGATCCACACCCAAGCTCTTACCTCCTGAGGAAGTTCCAGCTTGGACCGATCATCCAGGCCATTGGAATGCAAGCCCATCAGGTACGGAACAGGAGCATCTAAGAAATGCAGGAGAGAAGCTGGGAGAATAGGGACATAGACATGCTGCCACTGGAAAGGAAACATGAGAGCTGTAATCGTCTCCGCCACAGTCATCAGTCTCTGGTAATCTAGGTCCAAAAAAAGAAAAAGCACATACATAAACCAGTCAAAAATGAGGCACTTGCTTCCCAAACAGTAAGTTAAAATCTTTAGTACAATTTCGTATTTAGTAAGGATCAAGATAAACTTCAGGAAGAGATCAGTGTGATATCCTTGAGGTGTCAGAGTGAAAACCCAGAAACCCTGTGGACTACATACTACACATGAGTCCCTGCTCATAATAAAACCTAATATATAAATAAAAGATAGAATAAATAGCACCTTGCTTTCCAAATGCTACCCCAGAATGCTAAGTAAATTCTTTAAGTGGAAAGGGAATGAGAGAACTAGAACAAAAAAGACAAGAAACTGTGTGCTCTGGGTCTCCCTTTCTCCTGGAAGCCAAAACTAACTCATTTACCACTCAGATACTCTTGCAGAGCATCCCAAAAGGAGCTTATGTAAGTTTTGCCTTTAAGATCAAGCAAAGAGAATCACGAAGCATGTACAAGCTGGTCTTCCACATTAGCAAACTCTGCCCTACACCAAGCAGCCTTTCATGAATGTGAGTAATACAAAAGTATTATTTTAACATTTCAATAAAAAGCCTACCTAGAACTTGAAAGACCCAGAGAGTTTACTTTAGTTAACCTGAGATCATAGCCTGGAAGGAAAGGCTTGAGCTGAATGTTTGGCTTTTCTTCAGAATGTAATTTCTAGACCTGTTGTGTGGGTGGTTTTTTTAAGTGAGTAATAAATAATTGGTGAAGACAACAAAATGGAGTGGTTAAAACTGAAATTTAACAAATTACTACTTATATATGGTATAATGATTTCAAAGATTTAAGGATAAAGCGGGAACATAAATTTTAAAATCGTATGAGCAGGGTAAGACACGATTGTAAGAGGGTCTTTACCTAACAAATGCAATCAGTGTAACCCGGGTTCTTGTACCCTCAATGAATCCTCAATAAATTAAAAAAAAAAAAAATCATATCAGCAATAGCCTTCTGAAACAACTGATTTCAAATGGTCAAAGGAAATAAAATGGTTTTATACACTAAAAACTAACTCTACCATATAAATCACAGCTTGGTTCATAAAGTAGTTGTAAGTAACAAAAAGCTTTCTAGTAAATTAGTTTGAGTAAAAAGGGAAAAGAAGCTAATATGTAGTAAAGTTAAGCAAGGTATCCTACATTTGCTCATTAATAAGGCCTTGCCTTGGCTAATTAAAACATAACCTGCAAATAACTTTACTAGTGTAATAAATATATATTTGGTCTTTGCCCCCAGCTCCTACAACGCTTAGAATCCTGGGTATTAAGAGTGTCTTTGGGCTGGCTGGGCAAGGTGGCTCAATCCTGTAATCCTAGCACTCTGGGAGGCTGAGGTGGGAGGATTGCTTGAGCTCAGGAGTTTGAGACTAGTGTGAGCAAGAGCAAGATCCTATCTCTACCAAAAACAGAAAAAATTAGCTGGGCATTGTGGTGGCCACCTATAGTCCAATCTACTCAGGAGGCTGAGGCAGGAGGATCACTTGAACCAGAAATTTGAGGCTACTGTGAGCTAGTACTCCAGCCTGGGCAACAGAGTAAGACTCTGCACACCCCAAAAGAAAGTGATGTCTATATGCTAATGAGACCATCCACAGCTAGAGGACCCTGGATAGCTTCAGGATGTTCACCAAAAAGGCAAAAGCATGGTTAGAGGATTGGAACTTTCAGCCCCAACCCAGACCTCTGAGGATGGGAAAAGGGATGGAGATTAAATAAGCCACCAATGAGCAATCATGTGGTCAATCATGCCTAAAAGGTAATGAAAACTCCACTGAAACCCCTTAACAACAGGGTTCAAAGAACTGGGTTGGTGAAAACTTAAGGGGCTGGAGGATGGCTCACCCAGACAGTGCATGGAGGCTCTGCACCCATTCTCCCCAACACTTTGCCCTATGTATCTCTTCCTTTTGGCTGTTCCTGAGTCGTCGTCATATCCTTTATAATAAATGGGTAATGGAGCCAGGTGTGGTGGCTCACACCTATAATCCTAACACTTAGGGAGACAGAGGCAGGTGGATTTTCTGAGCTCAGGAGTTTGAGACCAGCCTGAGTAAAACTCCATCTCTCCTGAAAATAGAAAAACTAGCTAGGCTTTGTGGTGGGTGCCTGTAGTCCCAGCTACTAAGGAGGCTGAGCCAAAAAAATAGCTTGAGCCCAAGAGTTTTAAATTACTGTGAGCTATAATAGCAAGGCACTCTAACCTGGGCAACAGAGTAAGATTCTGTCTCAAAAACAAAAAAAAGGGAAATGGTAAGTAAAGCACTTTCCTGAGTTCTATGAGCCATTCTGGCAAATTATCCAACCTGAGAAAAGGGTTGTAGACGTGTTGGTCAGAAGTACTGGTGGCAACCTGTGGCTGTCCACTTAAGTGGGGGTAGTTTTGTAGAAGTGACTCCTTAATTTGTACTTTTGTAGAAGTGAGTCCTTAATTTGTGTGGTTTATGTCAGAATTGAATTGAATTGAATTGAACTGAACTGTAGGAGACTGGTTGATGAGGGGTGAGTTGGAGAACTGGTTGGTATAAAGAAAGACCCATACATTTGGAGACAGAACTGTTATGAGTAAAAGCACATCAGAACTTATAATTCAAATAGAAATTAATAACTTAAAATCTATCTTTTAAAACATCTTAGTGCACTACAGGAAACTACCTAATGCATCTTTGGGGAAACTAATGCACTTGACAAATCCATGATATGACCAATCATTGGGTAAAACTAAACTCAGAGATACCAATGATAATACATATATATATAAAACTGATTTGATAGAAGGAAAAAAAGCACAAAATTTCCATATTCACTAAAGATAGCAGACTCTGATAAGGATATTCTGTCTCATTTTGCATTGTGCCCACACAAAACATCATCATTTCCACATTATAAACTATGTAGTGAAGACTGGCCCCCTACTGAAAGAAGAAACAAAATCCCAAATCGTTAAAAAAAAGGGGGGGGCAACACCTGTGGCTCAGTGGGTAGGGCACTGGCCCCAAATACCAACGGTAGTGGGTTCGAACCTGGCCCCGGCAAAACTGCAACAACAACAACAAAATAGCCAGCTGTTGTGGTGGGTGCCTGTAGTCCCAGCTACTCGGGAGGCTGAGGCAAGAGAATCGCCTAAGCCCAGGAGTTGGAGGTTGCTGTGAGCTGTGACACCACAGCACTGTACCAAGGGCGATAAAGTGAAACTCCGTCTCTAAAAAAAAAAAACTCATTCAAGGATCAAGTTAATCTATACATCATTTCAGAAAAAGTATTTATCCTACAGGAAAGTAAGCAACAACTGAGTAATAAAACTTAAAACATTGTAAGTTCTACCTATTCTCTTCTGTGATGCCTCAATTCCATAAGTGCATCTGGAAAACTTTATTTACCTGCTTTCTGCTGAAATCCTCCTTCTCTACTATTATTACTCTAACAATTATGACTAAGAGGAATTCTAATAATTTTCTAGATGAGACCTCCAGTCTTTTATTTTCCAGCTTTTACTAGGGATATGAATATCTGTAAATAACCCACTCAAATGCAGTAACCTTAAGAATTTCAGACACTGGGCCATGTGCAGTGGCTCACACCTATAATCCTAGCGCTCTGGGAAGCCCAGGCGGGTGGATTGCTTGAGCTCAGGAGTCCGAGAGCAGCCTAAACAAGTGTGAGACACCATTTCTACTAAAAATTAAAAACTGTGACTGGTGCAGTTGCTCACGCCTATAATCCTAGCTCTCTAGGAAGCCAAGGCAGGCAGAGTGCTTGAGCTCAGAAGTTGGAGACCAGCCTGAGCAAGAATGAGACCCTGTCTCTAAAAAAAAAAAAAGAAAGATAGGAAAAAAAAAACAGCCAGGCGTTGTGGCAGGTTCCTGTAGTCCCAGCTACTCAGGAGACCTAGACAAGAAGATCACTTGGACCCAAGGGTTTGAGGTTGCTGTGAGCTATCACAATAGGGCATTCAACCCCAGGGTAACTGAGTGACACTCTGTCTCCGAAAAACTAAAACTAAAAGTAAAAATAAAAATGAAAAACAGAGGCAAGAGGATTTCTTGAGCCCAAGAGTCTGTTTGAGGTTACTGTGAGCAATGATGCTATGGCACTCCTCTACCAAGGGTGACAAAGTGAGACTCTGTCTCAAAAAATAAAAAAAAAAGAATCTCGGATACCATAAGAATTTATTTTAAAACTCAAAATTATGATAAATCAAAAAGTAAAAGCATGGGAGAAAAGGTTCAATTAATGTCTAAAGCTAAAGGTCTAGTCTTACTGTGCCCAAACAATAGCTTTTAAAAACATATTTTAAATAACTATTACACAGAATGATCCCCCCCCCCTTTTTAAGTTATGTACACACACACTCATATCTAGAATAAAAATAAAAAGGCAGGAAAAACCTGCAAGGATGGCAGGTCTTAATAGTGAAATGATAGCAAAATTACTAAATCATAGTTTTTCAGTAAGGACTAAAATCAATCTCTCTTCCTGCTTTCATTGTCTTTTCCGTAGTAGCAGCCCTTCCCGCTCTGTGGAATTCCCTTTTCACAAACTACTGCAATAACCAGTGAAACATCTACTTTATAACTATAAAACAGGACATGCTGGGCGGTGCCCTGCGGCTCCTTGAGTAAGGTGTTGGCCCCATATACCAAAAGTGGCAGGTTCAAACCCGGCCTCGGCTGAACTGCAAAACAGAAAAATAGCCGGGCCGTGGCAGGTGCCTGTAGTCCCGGCCACTCGAGGAAAGAGAATCGCATAAGCCCAGGAGTTAGAGGTTGCTGTGAGCTGTGTGACACCACCACACTCTACCAAGACTCTGTCCCTACAAAAAACAAAAAATCAAAAAACAGGACATGCTCCATAAAAGCAGATTTTTCAACAATAAAGAAAACTAATTCTAGTTTCTCCCCTACTCTTCAGAATGATTCTAACCTTGTATATGAAACTCAGAACACCTGATTCTGGTAAGGTAGGTAATTTTATTTGCCTCTGAAAAACTCCATGTGATGCATACGATGCATGTGATATTGTGGCATTCTTAGAAACAAAATTCCCCTATTTCAAGGCTAAACGGTTCTAATTTTTGTAGTCTGGTTTAATAGATAGTGGAAATTTGGAGTTTTATGGCCTTTCTGGTCTGTGTGAGTTGAGGGTTATCTTCTTCCACATTCTTAGATTAAAAAAAAAAAAAAAATCCATACTTGGGAGGCTGAGGCAAGAGAATCGCCTAAGCCCAGGCTCTTGAGCTGGAGGTTGCTGTGAGCTGTGACACCACAGTCCTCTACTGAGGGCAACAAAGTGAGATTCTATCTCTGGGAAAAAAAAAAAATCCAGCAATATCCCACCTCTTAAGGACAGCCTAAGAAATAATGCCTCAGGGATCTAGCAAACGGTGGCACACTAGGATACTGACCTCCAAAAGCAAATGCACAAAACTCACGTCGTTACACTAGTATAAAATTATAAAATCAGTACTTCTTTTACCATTGCCAGTCTCTATGCTCACCATTCCAAGAACATGAAACCATTTAATATGAAACAGATGAAGGTCCTCCAAACAGTTTCAGACAATCAAAATCAACTGTACACACTTAGCTCCAAGCAATTAGGTTCTCTCACATCTCCCCTAACATTGTAATGAGCAAGTACTTTCAACAAAAGCAGATAACAGTAGACCACCACTCTGAGTGGTGCAGAAGAAGGAATCAGCACAATTTTATGACTTGTCTGTGTGCAGAGAAAGACAGTGACTTGGGATCATTTTACATTCTAAACAAACCACAGGGCAGCTCCTCCACTTTAGAAACAATTATAAACTGCCCCGGCACACTTGCACTTCTGCAAAAATTCTGTGAACAGGATGTTTCTCATAATACTCTTTGTTCTTGGAACAAACCAAATCTGCACATCCTGACATCTCTAAGACACATTATAAAATGAAAGAAGGTACAAAACAATGGCTAACATGCTCCCATTTGTGTTGTTTCTTTAAAGTATGTATGCTGTATATACATGTGCAGAAGGAACGTAACATCTTGGGCAGCACCTGTAGCTCTATAGGTAGGGCGCCGGCCACATACAGGGAGGCTGGCAAGTTCAAACCCAGCCAAGGTCAGCTAAAACAACAATGACAACTGCAACAAAAAAAATAGCTGGGCGTTGTGGTGGGCGCCTGTGTTCCCAGTTACTTGAGAGGCTGAGGCAAGAGAATAGCTTGAGCCCAAGAGTTTGAGGTTGCTGTAAGCTGTGATGCCACACCACTCTACACAGTGCTACAGCTTGAAACTCTGTCTCAAAAACAAAAAAAGAAAGAAAGTAACATCTCAGGGCCACTCTCTATCTCCTTATGCAAGCTATGTCTGACTCCTAAAAATATAAAGTCTGTGAACTAAAATAAATTAAATAAATTCTTAAGATTCTAGAGAACCTTACTGGCCTCTGACTGGCTGAATCCCCTCTTGGCCAACAGGATCCCCTAAAACTAGAGTTGCTAGCTCTTAGAGAGATCAGACACACTTCATCACATTTCCCTCCTTTCTTAGAGATGTCTAACAAACCGCTTGAGTTTCGGTATATTCTGGCAGTTTGTCTCTGATTAATGACAGGATTCTTACCTGAACTCAGCATTCCTTTTCCCTGACTTCTGGTCTATGAGAGCCTAACTCTTTCAGTCAATTGGCAACTAACGAAATTTTTTTTTTTTTTGAGACAGAGTCTTACTATGTCGCGCTCAGTAGAGTGCTGTGGCATCACAGCTCACAACCTCAAAATTTTAGGCTTAAACAATTCTCTTGCCTCAGCCTCCCAAGTAGCTGGGACTACACACGCCCGCCATAGTGCCCGGCTATTTTTTGATTGTAGTTGTCATTGTTGTTTGGCAGGCCCAGGCTGGGTTCGAAGCCTAGCCGCTGAGCTACAGGTGCCAAGCCGCAGCTAACAAATCTTTAAAGTAGTCACCTATGGCCAGTAAGGCTCCACTTTGAGTTGTCCCACCTTTTCAGGCTAAACCAATTATGATTTCCACACACTGATTTATAACTTTACCTGAAATTCCTGTTTCCCTGAAATCTATTAAACCAACCACTGAGAGTCCACTTGCTCAAGGGTTCTCAGGTGTGGCTCTGGGTCATGGTCCTGAAATTTGGTTCAGAATAAACCTCTCTGAATTATTTTATGGAATATGTCTTCTTTTCCGTTGGCAAGTCTGTATGATCTGCACTAATATTGAATTGTAAGTTTAATCTTACAGATGCAGAATAAAAGGCAACACAGAATCAGATGTATAGTTTTCTGGGGCCCCACAAGAATTTGCCTCACTGCTGGCTGCCCTGCTTTCTTCCTTCTCCCTGTATGCTTCTAAATGCTGAAGCTTCTAAATTTCCCTTCAGAAAAATAAACACCGGTCTGTCTGTGGTTCCTGTTTTTCCCAGGTGCATCCTTAACTTTAGCTTAATAAATCTCCATTGATTGAGATTTTTGCCTCAGTCAGTTATTTGGGCTCACACACGATTATGTGTATTAGGAAACAGAAATAACCTCTTTGAAGAACTGGGGACCAGAGGTAGAGGTCTTACACTTCACTTCGCACCAGTAGTTCTCAACCTTCCTAATGCCGACAGTGTCATCACACATGATGTCATCACGCATGATGTCATCACGCCGGGTGGGCATAGGTGGGCGTATCTGCATGTGGGCGGACCCGCCTGGAGAAGGATAGAAGAGCGGTGGTCTCGGTTCCTAAGACCATCAGAAATATGTGTTTTCCGACCACCAAAGGGGTCGCGACCCACAGGTTGAGAACCGCTGCTTTACACCCTTTGTAATGCTGTAAATTTCTACCATTTGATTGAAATGTTTAAGTTTTAATACACCACACATATAATGTATACATAAAATTTAAAGAATATTAAGATTCATACATGTGTATTCAACACCTAGCATTCTTTAAAAATACTAGGAAGGAGGGCATTTTTAAAAATTAAGTGATTTAGTCAATGAAAAAGGACTACTTTCTCTGTATTATCTGTCCACATATTAATTTGTTGGTTTTTTTTTTTTTTTGAGACAGAGCCTCAAGCTGTCACCCTGGGTAGAGTGCTGTGGCATCATAGCTCACAGCAACCTCCAATTCCTGGGCTCAAGCGAGTCTCATGCCTCCGCCTCCCAAGTAGCTGGGACTACAGGCGCCCGCCACAACGCCCGGCCATTTTTTGGTTGCAGCCGTCATTGTTGTTTGGCAGGCCCAGGCTGGATTCGAACCCACCAGCTCAGGTGTACATGGCTGGCGCCCTAGCCTGTTGAGCCACAGGGGCCGAGCCTATTAATTTGTTTTAAAGGATATTATTTTCATGATCTCTGGCTACCACATTGGGGGGGGGCAATTTCATTTTATTCCCTTTAGAACTGTCTTTGGAAGCACACGTTGTGGGAATAAGATGGAGTCAATCATGCTAGGGCCAACAAGGCACAGTTGGTCTGGTCAGTTTAGGTCCTTGGTGACCTTCACCTCCTATCTCCCATTCTTGTTGTCTTGTAAATTTAGCTCCTACCCTAAAGATGCCTAGATTGGGTACTTTAGGTGGACTGATTTAGAAGATAAACTTTTTTTTTTTTTTTTTGAGACAGAGCCTCAAGCTGTCACCCTGGGTAGAGTGCTGTGGCATCACAGCTCACAGCAACCTCCAGTTCCTGGGCTCAAGCGAGTCTCTTGCCTCTGCCTCCCAAGTAGCTGGGACTACAGGCGCCC
>CAUYON010104775.1:0-56710 GCA_963573935.1 Arctocebus calabarensis | reverse complement strand
TACAAGTGAGGAATTGTTGTGGTGGGAAGAAAGTGTCATTAAACCTTTTAGGATTATTTAGCACAGCTAATAGGAAGCTAAAATTTACTTCATACCAGCAGTCATATGGAGTCAAGACTTTGAGAAACTTTCTATTGTTTTATTTTCTTTCATATAAATGATACATCAAAATTTACGATACATTAATTTTTTAATTTTTTTGTTAAATCATAGCTGTGTACATTAATGCAATCATGGGGTATAAAGTGCTGGTTTTATATACCATTTGAAATATTTTCATCAAATTGGCTAACATAGCCTTCACAGCATTTTCTTAGTTATTGTGTTAAGGTATTTATATTCTACATTTAGTAAATTTCACATGTACCTTTGTAAGATCCACCGTAGGTATGGTCCCACCATTACCCGCCCTCCACCCATTCTCCCTTCTCCCCTTCCTATACCCTTTCCCCATATTCTGGGGCTATAGTTTCACAGTAGAGGTGAGTACATTGGATACTTTGTCTTCCATTCTTGCAATACTTTGTATAGAAGAATATGTTCCAGCTCCATCCATGTAAGTATGAAAGAGGTAAAATCTCTATCATTTTAAGGCTGCATAATATTCCATAGTGTACATATACTATAATTTATTAATCCATTTGTGGGTCGATGGGCACTTGGGCTTCTTCCATGACTTAGCAGTTATGAATTGGGCTACAACAAACATTCTGGTACAAATATCTTTGTTATAATGTGATTTTTGGTCTTCTGGATATATACTTAGGAGAGGAATTGTAGGATCAAATGGCAGGTCTATTTTTAGTGTTCTCTAAGTGTTCTCCAAACATTTTACCAAAAGGAATGTATTAGTTTGCATTCCCACCAGCAGTGTAGAAGTGTTCCCTTTTCTCCACATCCATATGAACATCTCTGGTTTTGGGATTTTGTGATGTGAGCTAATCTTATTGGAGTTAGATGATATCTCAAAGTAGTTTTGATTCACATTTCTTTGATGACTAAGGATGATGAGCATGTTTTCATATGTCTGTAGGCCATGCACCTGTCTTCTTCAGAGAAGTTTCTCTTCAAGTCCTTTGCCCACCCTGAGATGGGATCACTTGTTCTTTTCTTGCTAATATGTTTGAGTTCTCTGTGGATAACAATGTTATTAAGAAGACAAGAATCCACAAAGACATAACTGCAAATATCTTCTCCCATTCTGAGGGCTGTCTGCCTGCTTTACTCACTGTATTCTTGGCTGTGCAGAAGTTTTTTAGTTTGATCAGGTCCCAGTAATGTATTTTTGGTGTTGCTTCAATTGCCTTGGCTGGTTCTCCTCACAAAACATTCTCCCAGGCAGATTTCTTTAAGAGTTTTCCCTGTACTGTCTTCTAGTATTATTATAGTTTCATGTCTTAAGTTTAAATCTTTAATCCAGTGAGAGTCCATCTTAGTTAATGGTGAAACATGTGGGTTCAGTTTCAGTCTTCTACAGGTTGCCAGCCAGTTCACCCAGTACCATTTGTTAAATAGGGAATCTTTTCCCCATTGAATGTTTTTAACTGGCTTGTCAAAGATCAAATAACGGTAAGTAGCTGGGTTCATCTCTTGGTTGTCTATTCTGTTCCATACATCTACCTCTCTGCTTTTGTGCCAGTGCCATGCTGTTTTGATCACTATCAATTTGTAGTATAGTCTGAGGTCTCATAGTACAGTCTGAGTGTGATTCCTCCTGCTTAGTTTTTATTTCTGAGTAATGTCTTGGCTATTCAAGATTTTTCTGATTCCACATAAAATCAGTATTAGTTTATCAAGATCTTAAAGTATGACAGCAGAGCTTTAATAGGGATTGCATTAAAATTGTATATTGCTTTGGGTAGTATGGACATTTTAACAATGATGATTCTTCCCAGCCATGAGCATGGTATGTTTTTCCATTCATTAACATCTTCAGCTATTTCTTTTCTTATACTTTCCTAGTTCTCTTTATAGAGATCTTTTACATCCTTCATTAGGAAAACTGGCAAATATTTCATCTTCTTTGGCACTACTATGAATGGAATAGAGTCCTTGACTTTTTTTAAGCTTGACTATTGTTGGTATATATAAAGGCTATAGATTTATGTGTGTTGATTTTGTAACCTATGAATTCCATGATCACTTCTAAGAGTTTGTGGAAGAATCCCTGGTGTTTTCCAGCTATACAATCATATCATCTCTTGTATGAAAAAAAATACATACAAGAATACAGAAGAGAAAATTTGATCTCTTCTGACCTTATGTGGATGCCCTTGATTGCCTTTTCTTGACTAATTGCAATGGCTAAGACTTCCATTACAATGTTAAAAAGTGGTGGAAACAATGGGCAACCTTGCCTGGTTCCTGATCTTCATGGGAATGATTTCAGTTTAATTCCAGTCAATATGATATTGGCTGTGAGTTTGCTGTAGATGGCCTCTATCAGTTTAAGAAATGTCCCTTCTATACCAATTTTCTTAAGTGTTCTGATCATGAAAGAATGCTGGATATTATCAAAAGCTTTTTCTGCATCAATTGTGAGAATAATATGGTCTTTGTTTTTTAATTTTTTTATGTGATGAATTATATTTGTAGGTTTATGTATTTTGAATCAGCCTTGAGACCCTGGGATAAAACCCACTTGGTCATGGGTATAATTTGTTTGATGTGTTGCCAGATTCTGTTTGCTAGGATCTTGTTGAATATCTTTGCATCAATATTCATTAGTGATATTTGTCTATAATTTTCTTTTCTTGTTGGATCTTGTCCTAGTTTGGGGATCAAGCTTCATAGAATGCGTTAGGTAGTATTCCGTCTTTTTCTATATTTTGAAAAAGATTGAGTAATGCAGGTATTAGTTCCTCCTTAAAGGTTTGGTAGAATTCTGATGGGAAGCCATCTGGTCCTGGGTTTTTCTTTTTAGGGAGATTTTGTATAGTTCATGCTATTTCAGAACGTGATATCGGCCTGTTCAACATTTCCACTTCATTCTGGCTAAGTCTAGGAAGGTGGCATGCTTCCAAGTATTGGTCTACCAGTGTCAACAATTGTAAAAATAGTTCAATTCAAGAGAATTTTTTGTTTGTTTTGCTTCTTACTTTAACCACAGAGTCATATGATCATTGGGTAAAATTTAAATTTATACATATAATTTTTCAGCAGCAATGGTAGGGTGACTGATAAAATACTTGGAATCAATAAAGATAATAAATTATGTGGGAGGAGTAGCATGAAAATATAAATTTAAGAAGGATAAAAGAAGTGTATAAAACCTGTGATGATTGAAAATTTGAGCTTATTCATGTTTTAAGAAATACAAGAAAGCAAGAGACATTATTTGAATAGAATTATTTTATATCATTTCTTTATCACTAAATATTTTTTTAATTACCTTGATGCATCTACTATATTAAATACATGTAACTGATACAACTAATAGAATTATAGGCTTTTTCATTGGTGAAAATAATCTTACTGGTGAGTAAAAATTGACCTATATTACTATTATTAATATATTGTTATTGAATCTTAAATCATGTTGAGGCTAATAGCTTCTTTGTGGAAGAATCTGCATTATGATTGTTAATGTTACTTAACTTTATTAAGTAAATCTGCATTATGATTGTTCTAATTGTTCTATGTTTGTAATATAAAGTTTAATTGTACATTAACTTAAGTAAAACATTTTGTCCTGGGTAAAAAGTGTCAGAATAAACCAATCTTAGTTAGCACTGAACTCCTATGAGATGTGCAAAAGGTCAAAATTCTTGAAGAGATTAAAATATTTTGGTCATGAACAAATATGAATGAGTGTATTTAATATAAAAACTTTATTTCTATAATCGTTAGTGTTTGTAAGATTCTATCCAGTGAATTTGCTGATTTATGTTCTCTGCTGTAGTCATTATTCTGTATTTGCATAACAGCTACTGCATATCCTACAGAATGGACTGGCCTCAAGAAAGACATATTAGAAATTTAATGGTGGACTACCTCTAGGGAGTGGGCATTGGGGTAGAAATGAAAGAGAACTTTGAAAACGCTATGCGTCTACTCCTATATTTCAAAAAATTATATATAACAAATATGTTTTACCTCTTAAGTAAATATTTTAAAAGTAAAATAAAAAAGGATGGACTGGCCTCTAAGTATCCACATGCTTACCACATGTGTGCATATTGTCTATATTGTGGCATATCCATGTATTTCCAGATGTGTCTCCTGGAGCATACACATCAACTTGCAAATTTGAGTCTTTTGTTTAAAAGCTAGCTTGTTTGTATCTTCTTTTTTTCTTCAGGTCATAACTTTTGCTGAAAATTCTTACGAATCTGACTTAATTTGTATGAACGTCTTTGCGTAAGTTCTCACATGAATCAAAATCACAAAGGCCTTTAACGGTATGGTTTCTGTTTTAGCCCAGAGGGACAAGGTAAGGTGAAGTTCTTCAGTTAATTTTTAGTACATATTCATCTCATAAAATCTTGTTAACATTAAGAAAATGTTTGAATTTGTGAAAATCATAGGGCAATATATAAGTCCCCCAATACCTGTAAGAGAGATTATGTATAGCATAGTAGCATTAGAAAAAGATTAGACAGGTGAGTTTAATAACCATTTAAATTGCACATGAACTTTATGGCCATCCTGTATAGTGAGAGGTACCAGTGCAAGCAGTAAAGGAAGTGCTGATTAATCTTTTTATTTAATATTTTGAGTACAAGTTATTGTTGAATGTGCTGTAGAATGGTTTGTCACACTTGCATTCCAATCTTGTGCCAACCCAGTTGTTTCCAAACTTTCTCACTATCATAAACCACGTGTAATACATTGGTATCCACAAAGTGCATTGGTCTTCATGCCAGTAAACACACATAAACACATCAACAGGATTAAAAATACCATGAGGCTATACTTATTTATGATATATGTACATGGACTCATGATTTCCATAATATATTATACATGGTATGAGAGTCTATCCATTCTATCTATCTTATATATTTTTTAAAAGTCTGATTTTTTTATTTATCTAATGTATTGTGATCTGTAAATGCAAAGAACTGTTTAATGCAGCAGCTCTCAGTTCTCAATTGGGATAATTTTGTCCCACTGGGGACATGTGGCAATGTCTGGAGATATTTTTGGCTGTCACATCAAGGGAGGAATACTGAAATGTAGGAGGTATGTATTGATCATCTCACAATGCACAGCATAGTTCTCCACAAGGAATGATCCAACCCAAAATATCTATAGTACTGATGTTGTCAGACCCTGGTGTAGTATGTATTTCCCTACAGAGCCTAAAAATGTAAATTTTGTTTCTCAGACTTCCTATTAGTTAGTTCCTATTAGGGTTAGTTAGTTAGTTAATTAGTTAGTTTATCACCAGTCATTATTAGTTAGTCTGATAATGACTTAGAATTTGCTATGGTGTGACTGGGTCCCCTCAAAAATTAGCTGTTGCTAATGTAACAGTATTAAGAAGTGGGGCCTTGAAGAGGTGACGAGGCCATGAAGGCATGTCATGAATGGGATTATGTGCCCATATAAAGGGCCTTCATAAGGCAGATCATCCCTTTTTCTATCTTTACCTTCTTCCACGTGAGGGCACAGCATTCCTCCCCTCCAGAGGACACAGTATTCAAGGAGCCATGACAGAAGCAAAGACCAAACCCTCACCAGACACCAAACCCACAGTAGCTTGGTCTTGGACTTCCCAGCCTCCAGGACTATGAAAAATAAATTTTTGTCCTTTATAATTTACAGAGTCTGTGGTATTCTGTTACAGCAGAACAAACAGATGGGGACAGAAATCATCAACATGTTTGAGAGAATCAAATTAAGAATTGAACTAAGTTAGGCAAAGAGAAGGAGGAAAGTCATAAAGTAGCTATCTGGGAAAATGATCATGGCAGAGTCATTGTGGATTTGTCAGCAGGAGCTTCTTGACATGGCAGCTTCCTTTAGTAAAGAGATTGCTTTCCTGTTCACAGAGGCAGTGTAAACCCAGGGCCTGAGAGCTTGTAAACCAAGCATGAGGTCTGTTCTTTTAGCTCTGTCAAAAACTTTACACCCTGCCTGGCAATAACTCGTCATCTGCCCAAAGTATTTGGAGCTGCATGAGTTATCAGTAAATAAAGGTGATATCTTATAAAGTTTCTAAAATAGAACTGTGTGTATATGAAACCAGCACATTGTACCCCTTGATTGCACTAATGTATGCAGCTGTGATTTAATTAAAAAAAAAATTAGAACTGTGTTCACTGCCCCTTCCCCCCCTCAAAAGAAGAACATTATTCAGTTATTAGAGCATAAGAATCTGCTAATACATAGGGGGAATACATGGAAACAGGAAAACTGTTAAAAAGACTGATTCTTTTGAATTACTACTTTCTAGATGAAAAACCTTTAGCCAAAAATAAAGACATCAAGAGCAAGTTATAGATAATTTAAAGGCTATTTTTGATAGTAAACCATTTGGCATTATTGCAGGTAAGGTGATAAATATGTTTCATGGTCAACTAGAACTTTCCTTTTTAAGCGCCAGTGTTTTTGTTTTAATTTTTGAATGAATCTGTTTCTGATGTGTACCACAAATATGTGTAGCTTTTCATAAGAGTTCAAAGTTCTGGCGGGCCCAGTGGCTCTTGTCTGTAATTCAAGCACTCTGGGAGGCTTAGGTGGGTGGATTGCTTGAGTTCATAAGTTTGAAATGAGCCTGAGCAAAAGTGAGATCCTGTCTCTACTAAAAAACAAACAAACAAACAAAAAATAGAAAAACTGAGGCAAGTGCATTGCTTGAGCCCAAGAGTTAGAGGTTACTGTGAGCTATGATTTCACAGCACTCTACCCAGGCCAACAGCTTGAGACTCTGTCTCAAAAAAAAAACCATTTGAGGTTTTTTTTTCTTATTTCACCAGACATTATTAAACTTTTTTTATGTCTAAGGAATTGCTTCATCATAGTATCTGTGATTGTCATCAGAAGTAATGCTATGTAGGCATTGGTGGGCGAGGAAAGCATGAAACACCCCACTGGAGACAGCGCTTTCTTAGGAGAGTTGCACTGTGTCTGGATATTTCCTCAGACAAATCTGAACAAAGATGCAAATCATTTCAGAGCATAAAAAAGTAATTTGTTATCATTGAGCCTTCTCGTGCTTCATGAGAAAAGAAAACCAACAGAGGTGTAAAGACATTGAGATGGGCTCTCAGTCACACAGCCGCCAAATTGAAGTTGTAGGCAGACATGCCCTCTGACACTAAGCCCTTGTTCTCTCCAGCCCACTCTTTACAACCTGAACTTAGAGCACAGTGGCAACATATCATCTTTGATCTGAGGAGGCTTCTTTACCATACATAGATCCTGGCTTCTCCCTCTTTAATTTGTGCATGCTGAATTTTACCACCTCATTCCTTATCATGTATTATAAGTGCTTAGAATCTGCTTGTTTATTTAATATACTATTGTCTTGGTGTCCTATACTAGTTACTTACTTCTATAATCCCTAGCTTTTTGTCCCTACCTGGTGGTAAGAATAATATGAATCTTCTGAGCCTGCTTGTGGGATCATTGATTTATAGAGACATATAGACATAAAAATTTTCATCTGGATAAGCAGAGTATATAAGCAGTAAGGCCAAGCCACTCACAGGATTCTGAAAATGTGCCTGATATAAGCAATATTTACTGATATGAAGAATCAGCCATATTCTAGACTGTTGCAGAAAGCAAGTAGAGTTTGACTATAGTCTCCCAAACAGCTACTACAATAAATCCTGTATAAGTTGACCACTCAAGGGACTGTAACAAACTGCTTAACATATGGAGGTGGTCAACAGAAGGAACTATGCCTACTGTGTTGACACGCACATGTGGTGCATGAGAATTAGGTCCATGAAAATTAGGTCAACTTAAGGAGGTGGTCAGTGTAGAGAGGTGGTCAGCTGTGGGGGTTCTACTGTATTATCAGAAGTAAAACAGAATGTAGGTGAATTCACAGGCAAATGAGAGATCAACTGTATAATAAATGACCAAAAAAATTGTATAATATGCAATGAGAGACACGTATGAAAAGAAACAAGTCATCAAAATATTCTTAGCAGTCAAGAATGAGAAAGAAGAAAAAAGTAATTTTTAAAATTATATTAGTCTGTTTTAACAAATAATATCTGAACCTTGATGCTGAATTAGGTTTAGAAAATAATAGCTCTAAAAGTTACATCATAATTGTATTTTCCTCTTCTACTAAGCTATTGAATTGAAATAGAAAAGTTTTGAGTATTTTTATGAGTCAGAAATAGCACTAGAAAATTAGGTGTAACAAAAGAAGGAAAACAATAATTGCTGTTCTTTAAATTCTAATACTCTTAATGACTAGACTCTTTTTGGAGTTGTCATATTTAGCAAATGAAAATTGACTATAATTTGTATTTTAGATAGATTAAACATTTTTTTAGCATATGTTCCAAATAATACATGGAATATACTTTTCAAAAAGCCAATTAGTCATTGCTTGTTGCATCTCTGAAATTAATATTTAACAAATGGCCTATATTTTATTCCAGCAATTATATAGAGGGATAGTGTTATATTTAAAGTATTTTTAACTGATGTAATAGATAAACCCTCAAATCTCAGTAGCCTAGCACAATAAAACTTTACTTCTCACCCTTAACTTGTAAGAAGGCTCCTGTTTTGTTAGCTCGCCACACAAGAGAAAAAAACCAAGCCCCCTTCCACTTTGTGGGTTCAAAACATAGCTTGCAAATTTCATTTGGGACTTGTCTCCAGTCTCTGTACCTCAAAGGAGAGCCTCACTCTTCAGGTGGGAGGGACAAGCTTCGATGTGACTTGCATCCCTTCTGCTCACGTTTCCTTGGCTGGAACTCACTTAGCTGGAAGCTATAGTCTAGCAGTGTGGCTCATGTAAAGAGGAAGCAAATTGAGTTATCTAGCTGTTTCTGCCATAGATGCTGAAAACAATACGGAAGTAAGAAAACAGTAACAATGGAAAAGCTTTACGCAGTTGACAGACATTCAAGGGAAAAACTACATCAGTGTGAATTCCAACAATGAAGAAGTTTCCTACATAAAAAATTTAAAAAGACATGTAGAAGAGAATTATTGGTTAGGAAAATACATGAGGTAATCTACATATAGCTAATTATCAATTGTATGTTCGAATGTACACCACCCACACGATCTTATTTCATTTATTAATACCCTGAAGGAATCCTAGTGGAAAATGATACTACTTTTTTGATAACCAGCTTATAAAATTATTTATGTTATCATTTATAATGGAATTAATAAAACCAAATAGCTTTAGTTCTCCAGATATCAAAAATTCTCAGATGATTACAATTTTAGCATAAAATTACTATAAAAATGCATGAAAATGCAATACAAATATGTGGACACAATATTGGTGAAAATAAATGACCTAAAATGGGCAACTAGAAAACAGAAATTGTAAGAGATGGAATACATTTTGTAGTTAGAACGAATCAATTTAGAGAACATAAGTTAAACAACATACGTTGTAAGTGGCATTTTAAAAATGGATAAGGAAAGAAAAGAAGAAATATCCAATGGAAAAGACATAAAAAGCAGAGGAAGCTAAGATTCCTCTTCAAAGTAAAGGCCGGTAAAAAGGGAAAGGTAACACAAAAAGATGAAGAAAAAAAATCAGAAAAACAGACAAAAAATTGGAGAGTCCTCAAGTATTTATGGAGAGAGACAAATAGAAAATGATTTTAAAGCCTCTCTAAAATTAAGCTGCTACTGTACCATTCCTCTTATGTATAAGGAAGAAATTTAATTGTGAATCAAAAAAAAACAGGTGAAAGAGAAAGCTAGATAAGCCACGTGTAGTTATGTATTAGAAAGAGTATTTTTAAAGGCACAAGTAATTAGCTTTGTGTTGCTTATTTGATGTATCCTTAACCTAACAAGAACTTTTTCAGTTGATGCCATTATCTAATAACCTACTATTATCAATTTTCAGAGAAAAACACATTGTCTGCAGGAAAACTTTCTGAAAGTCACAAACAAGCATGAAGAGCCCAGAGGCAAAAGATTTGTAGAATCTTTAAAAGATAGCTAGAGGCAAGAGTTTGAGTCATGGGAGCAGATCACCAAAAAAAAAAAAAAACAACTTTCCTCTGCCTAATAAATGCTCCATAGAACAAAATCTATTCAAAGCACAACCAAGAAAATAGAACCAACATCATGTCGCTGCAGTCTGCACATGCATCCTTGCTAGAAACAAGCCACAATCTGCCCCTAACACAGAGTTATTCACAAACAAACAGCCTGCCTGAAGGAAGAACAACAAAAAAAAACTTTAATAATCAAATCCAGTGACAACATAAATATTTCACCATGTCACTCTCAGGGTGCAAGCTGGTTTGCCTTCTAGAATAATCCGGGGGACAAAACATGATTCTGTTTAATAGGAAACCTAGTAGCTTAATCCTTTTTTTTTAATTAAGAAGCTGTAAGTGCTTTCATTGAAAGATGCAGGTTGTTTAAGACTCTCTCTTCATCTGAGCTTTAAAAGTACCCCCACCAAATAACAGCACAGGGTACAGATTGAATCCTCACTTCAGCAGCATTAAGTCACCTTCAGATGTGTAAGTCTATATGTCTATCCATTTAGGATGACTTTATTTTCTCTTGGTAATGTGAAATATGAAATCAGGAGAGACAAGGTGAGACAAAGCAAGTATGAAAAACTTCAAGGGTAATTCTATACAATATTCCCATTTTACTAGCACGTCCTAGACGCAAAGTGAGTAGAAAAACCCTTCTCTTTCCCCCTCCCTCCCTTCCCTCTCCCCACGCCCCCTCACAAACCTGCACGCATGGGTGTGCACCCAGCACACTGTACACTCAGCTGTCCTTTCCTAACTATTATATTTAATTTAGAGCTTGCTCTAAGCCAAGGTAGCTTAGAGCTGGTAGCTCTTCCCCCCTTAGCTGCCCAAACTGTATCTTTCATTTGGCTTACATTACTTTGTTAATGTTTTTTCCCTGTGGTGTTTTCCTGCCTCTGTCTAACCTCATTGTTCTGAGTCTTATTGTAATTTTAATTATATGTCACCATGAAAAGAAATCTGAAAAACATGTAATAAGCCAATGTCTTAGAATCAATTAATTCACTCCAGGTGAATAATTGCATTCTAACTGGAGAGACCAATCTCTAATTCGAAGGGTGGAGCATATGTGGCCAGATATAATTTTACTCTCTTTAATGTAAGATTTGATCAGTTTGGTCCAATTTCTTATGTGGGGCTGAACTGGAGGGGAGAATTTTTAGTCACTGGTTAGTGACTTGCAAGTTCTTTTGTCACCATTTGGAAATACAGAAGTTTAATGTGGGAAGTGAATTGTTTTAGACAATTGTTTTATAATCTAATTCCTAAGGTTTTAGAAACATACTGGGAGGGACCATAAAAATCATTTGCCAAATGCTATGGTCTGAACATTTGTATGTCCTTCAAAATTCATGTTGGAACTTAAAACTCACTGTATTAGTATTAAGAGGCGAATCTTTTAGGAGGCAATTAATTCATGAGGGCAGAGCCACTTTATAAAATGGCCAGAGAGAATAAGTGAGGCTCTTTTTTGCCCTTCCACCTTGGCCTTATGAGATCTCAACGTTCATTTTCTCTGGAGAAGGCAGTAACAAGGCCCATCTTGAAAGAAAAGAAAACAGCCCTGTGAGCACTTCCCAGCATCCAGAACTATGAGAAAATAAGTTTCTGTCTTTTATAAATTTCCCAATTGTGGCATTTTATTATTGCAGCACAAATAGATTACAATACCAAATTTCTTAGTTTTGCAGCCAAATTAATAACGATACATTAACCAGGCACCAAATATTATGCTAAGTCCTTCATCCATCATCTTGCTTAATTTTTACTACAAGTCTTCGAGACATACACTGTTGTCCTGATTTTATAGGTGACAAATTCAAGGCTTGCTTGATGAATTTAACTTGTTTGAGGACACATGGTTGGTAGGTGCTGAGTTAAGATGGAAACCTAAGGCTACTTGACTTGAGTCTGTGGTTCTTTTGCCCACACTGCAGGATCTGACAGAGAGTGACACTGAGACAGGAAAGTCACATCTGAACTCCTGTGGTTGGGGTTGTACACTTTTGACTCCAATGCAGAGCTCTTCCCAGATGTCTTCCATCCAACTTCACATCACAGAGGACATTTGTGACTTATGGTGGCTAGGCACCAGCTCAGGTTTGTGAAAATCTAGCCAGTTCTGCAGATAAAATTTATAGGATGGGGGGAGATCAGCATGGTTTTTAAAATTCCATCTCCACCTGAAGTTGGGTAAACATAGATCATATTCTACCCTGATGGTTGATTATAGAGCATAAGGAGTTAGTTGGGGGGATAACGAACAAAGAAGAATAGTCAGATTCTATTTTTCTAAATAAAAAAGTAAAAGATTGGTAATTTTAAAATATAATAATAAATTCCGTCCTCTTCTAATCTCAAGACAATTTCCCTAGTGATTAAGATACATTTTATCCATTTGATCACCTGAACTTATCTTGCTCAGGTAATAGAGATTTTTTTAATTAAAAATATTACCATAGTTGTGTGGCACCTATGGCTCAGTGAGTAGGATGCTGGCCCCATATCCCAAGGGTGGTGGGTTCAAACCCAGCCCTGGCCAAACTGCAACAAAAAAATAGCCAGGCATTGTGGCACGCACCTGTAGTCCCAGCTACTCGGGAGGCTGAGGCAAGAGAATCACCTAAGTCCAAGTGCCACAGCACTCTACCAAACAAAGTGAGACTCTGTCTCTAAAATATACACACACACACACACATATATATATATAAAACCATAGTTATATATTTTTAATTTCTTTTGTGACTGCCTATTATTAAAATCCAGGCTATAAAATGTAAGACTTAAATTCTTACCTTTTTTTCAGATGAAATTTTTCTTCCTTTTGTTAATTTCAAAAAGAAATAGAATCTATAAATTTTGAAAGATGAATTTTTTACAAACTATATTCAATGATTAGATCTGTTTTTAAAAATAAACATGACATGAGCAAAAATGTAACGCCAACACTACATAAACAATAGCTGTCCCAAAATTACAAATCTATTTCCTTCATTATTGCTGATGCCTCAAACCAGAGGGAACAACAGGGAAGACAAACAAAATGAAACAAAAACAATCTATTTCCTTCAACCTTTCCTGCTCCATAATTACTTCCTGTGTTTATCTGATATCTGCTTCCTGTTGCCTATTTCTTTATGTTTTGCTCATATAAACAGCCAATGGAAACGCTGTGAATGGAAAAAAGATTTACACCAATTGCTGGCAAATTCTTTAGTCTGCCTCATTTTAAAAATGGAATTAAAATTAGAAGGACAATACTACCTTTCACTTTTCATTTATGGTAAGTTGTCAGAAATGGACAACTGAAATATGTCTTCAAGATAAATCCACCTAAATATTTAACTTTACTTTTTCCCCCTTTCGTCATTGTCAGGATGGGGATTTGTCTTTGCCTGATTGTTTTCCATTTGCGTGTCTGAACACGTTCAAGTCCTTACCCACTTATCAATAAAAGCCTTTATTTCTCTTTCTTATTTTGAATGAATTAGTAAAATGCATCTGTGACAATACCTTTTAGAGTTATAAAGATAACTTTTCAAAACACTTTGGTATACTTTCTGTGCTCCCTTTAATTCATTCAGAATAGATGTATAAACAGAAAAATTTAAAAAGGGCCATGTCTTGTTTTAGAATTGCCTATTTGCCAGAGAGAGGGCTTATTAACTTCCTCTTTGAACTATTGCCCTGGAGTTCTGGACCTAAGTGATAACTTCTCTCTATCCAGGGGTTTCTGGATATACCCAGTTGGTCCAAAATATAAAAGTGCAGGCTTTCCAGATGTTCTGAAGCCCCTACTTCTCAGAGAGTAAGACATAATAACAAATGTTACAAAAATAAATAATTAAAGAAATGTGGGGAACTTCACAAAGTTAAACTTGTTTCTTTACTGTAGAACTTCTCAGATTCTGTAATGTAGCAATGCACATGTAAATTTCCGTGTATATATCAGGTAAGAAGTAATTCCACACAGGATTCCCCAGACATTCTTATACTCAAAATTGCTCTGTGGTGCACATCTCTAGACCATTGTTCTGTCTAGGCTAAACTGAGAAATGTTTCACAAAATAATAGCTCTTCAAGGACAAACAGGACATTTTGCAAAACCTCAGGAATCTCTGGCTGACTGGCAGAGGCAGGAAAAGCAGAGAAACAGGCGTCAGCCTAAGGGACAGTTCCCTGGGCTTCTTCCCACTTGGCTGCAGAGTTCCTTCAACACTTGCAGGAGAAGGGGTCCATTAGTAATAAAGACAGGCTTCTGGAAGCCTACAAAAGCCAAAATGTGGTTTAGAAAACTGTTATGCAAAGAAGTCAGCCAAAGAAAGAACCCATTTGATAAAGCTGTGGATTGAACAATGTAATAGCAAGATTTACCAGGTCTGACAGTTAAGTTCCCAAACCTATCCTAGAAAAAGTGCTACATACCTCATTGCTGAATATCACTGATATGGTCACCTTCAAAGCACTACCCTTGGGAGCTATGCACCGATATCACTCTTTAAAGCAATTTTGGAATTCTTTCTGGGATCAACCATCAGAACAGGGGTCATATGATGTTTTGCAAATAAGTTCACAAAGTCATCCTAGAAAAGTGCTGTATCCCTCACAAATGAATATCATTACAGTCACCAGACAGCCAAGGGGAGTACTTCAATAATAATCATATTGACCATTTAAATTTACGTACTTAAACAACAATAACAAAATTTCCCTGGCAGTTGTATGCTATTTTATAATGTATATCAGAATTTAGGAAGTAATAAGTGGCCAATGAACTTGAGACTTGTTATTGATAAAGACTTTTATTCCTTAGCCATAAATACTAAAGAAGAAAACAAACTTTGATTAATATCATGTTACATTTATTGCATAGATATATGATCAATAAGAATCAAGATTTCTAGGTATGCATGAAGCTATTTCTTCAGCATTTTATCATTTTAAATACTTTTCCCAAAGTGTAGTTAAGAATGGGATAATAATTGTCAAGTAGAAATTCTGGAATTCTTCCTATTGGAAAGGAAATGCTAACTTCATTATGAATGAAACTAGGTCTTCTGAAGTTCTAATCACAGATGAAAGTTTTTTTTTTCTATTAAAGTAGTAGGTATTATCATTGCTTAAATTATCAAATTTAAGGTTTAATTTTATTGATAAATTTGTGGAATTTTTTTAGGAAAGATATTTTTCTCTTTTGGTGAACAAATTTCTTTGTAGATGCTGTATTAATTTAAGGGTAATTATGATATTATTTTTCTTAGAATCATGTTTTAAAAATAGTCTTCAAAATATACATTTTAAGTTAAAAATCTTAAAATGAATATTAAGCAATATAACATAAGCCACAATCTCTTTTTATGAAAGAAAATGTGGAAAATTGATACCTGTGTATTATTGAGTAAATATAGCAAATTCTCAGATTTTTATGGCATAGAAATGATCAACTTAAATAGAAGTAGTTTTCTATTTTAAAAAATGGATATGGAAAATAATTCAGTAATCATCTCATTTCAGTCCACTTGCAATAATAATCACGTTTTCATTAAATGTCCATTGATATTACAAATAAGTGCTTTGCATAGCTTATTTAATTACATCTTCAAAATTATCTTTGAGATTAGATATTCATTTTGTCTTCATTTAACAAGGGAATAAATTGATCAGCCGGGCTTCGTTTACTCAGCTGGAAGCTAGGCTTTCCATTTAGATGGACTGATTCCTTGGCCAAAACCCTTAAACACTGAGATTTGCACATTTTGCACATGGAAAGCTCTGTCCTGGTATTGGTACCATTGCACAGCAATTCAGTTGATATTGGAAACATACCAGAAATCCATATCTAATTCATTAAAGTCATAATGCACTTATCTTGGGTGTATATTAAATCAAAATGCAAATTAGCCTGCATGACATAGCAGACATCTTCTCTGAGTTGAGTCCTTTAATGAAAGAAATACAGTGTTGAATGTGAGCAATAGAATCAGGCCAACTTCTTTTTATCTCCTTCTGTTGCCTGATTTATCTTTTCTTTCTTTTGACATTTTTACTGAGCATGATGCTGGGATAGAATTAAAGTAAAAATTATTTTACAAAAGATTTAAAAGAGATTATATTTAACCTCAAGGAAGAAGCCATCTATTCTTTGGGTGTGGAACTGTGAAAAATAAGTGAAAAAAAAAGTGCTATAATAGAATATTTAGGAGGCCCCCAGGAAGAAGCATTCACTGAATCCTGATGAGGGAACAGAGACTGAGGCCAGAAAAAGGAGTACTCAGGAAAACACATCTGTGCTGAGGCTTAAAGGGTGAAGCAGTTTGAACATCATTCTCAGCAGAGGAAACAGCAAGATCAAGTGAAGAACTGTGTATCTCAGCAGCAGCACTGGCAGGGAAACTCAGCAAGGTAGCTCAGAAGAAAACAGACCAGAAAGAACAGACCAGAGAGGTTCAGAAGTCAAGAAGCAAATGGTCTTGATTCTATGATGATAAAGACTTTGCACTTGGTCCTTTTGGCAAAGTGAAGTGATTGAGAAATGTTGAGAGAGGCAATAGGATTGCCACATCTTTGTTGTTGTTGTTGTTGTTTGAGACAGAGTCTCACTATGTCGCCCTCATCATCTCAGATCACAGCAACCTCAAACTCTTGGGCTCAGGAGATTCTCCTGCCTCAGCCTCCTGAGTAGCTGGAACTATAGGCACTCACCACAACACTCAGCTATGTTTAAGAGACAAGGTCTTGCTCTGGCTCAGGCTGGTCTCAAACCTGTGAACTTAGGTGATCAAGCCACCTTGGCCTCCCAGAGTGCTAGGATTACAGGCATGAGCCACTGAGTCTTGCCAGGATATTTTTTTAAAGAGAATTTTTAAAAACTGTGTTTGTTTGACTGCACAAGCATAACACATGCATTTGAGAAGCTGTGAGCAATAAAGGAGAATGTACTTCATCAAGGAGGTATGAAGAAGGACAAATGGAGCCTCGCGGAGTTGTGCAGTGTACCGTATGTGACCGTATGTGACAATCTTATTCTAAATACTCAGGAAAGAATGGCAAATTTTCTTTGAATCTATCTTCCAGCAATGACATTAACATTTTGCTCTGTTTTATTCCAGTTTGTCTTCTAAGGATGTGGTTTTTATTTCCTTGCTTTAAAATCCATCTATTTTATTCATTCACTCATTTATATATTTAATTTTTAAAGATTTTATGCTTTTAGAGTAGTTTCAGGTTTATAGCAAAATTGAGAGGAAGGTTCAGAGATTTCCCATATACAGTAGAGCCTCTGTTGACTACCCAAGGAATTGTAACAAACTGGTCAACATTTAGAGGTGGTCAGCGTAAGGAACTAGGTCTGCTGTACTGATACATACATATGGTACGTGTCTTGGTCTGTGAGAATGAGGTAAACTTGAGGGGGTCCTGTAGTGAGATCAACTGCAGAGATTCTCTTGTACATCCTCTCCCAATCCCTCCCCCACATGTAGAGCCTCCTGTGTCATCAACACCCCCTACCAGAGTGGTACACTTGTTACAGCTGATAAACCGACAGCGTAACAACATGATCACCGATGTCTAGACTTTACATTAGTGTTCACTCTTAGTGTTGAACCTTCTCTGACTTTGTACTCAGAGATTTTCTTTCTAGAGACTAACTATGGCAGCAGTTTCTGAGACATTTTTGGAGTCAGGTAAGACCAGAGGGAGAGAAAATAGATCACAGATTATTACAAGGGACCTACTCAAAGAAAATAAGGGCTTTAAGACTGAAGCCATGACGATATAGAGGCCATGATGAATCTGTTCATGGAGTCAGTGTGGGTACTAGTGGGATCAAAGAAACCCATCATTATCCCCAACAACTGTTGTGTCATTTACACCACATGCTTCCCACTCAATAGTAAGTAAAACTGGAGGTTGATTAAGCTGATGGGGAAAAGAGGACTTTAAATGTTCAGCTAGGACATGATTATTAAATATCTACTCTGTGCATACTCTGATTTGTGCTATAGGCAGAACATATAAATTAGACATGATTCTGGTTCTCGAGGGACTCATATCCTGTTATTCCCAATAAGATATATTTGTGTGCAGAGATACTTGTGACTCTTGAGCACGTATGTGATGCCAGATGCCTTGTGGGAACACAGAAGCACTCGTCACACACTTGCAGAGTGATATGGGACAGGAATAAGGACAGAAGCCTATGGAATTGCAACAGTCAGTAGACAGTTAGAGAAACACAAAGGGAGGGTCTGGGACTAGCAAGTGCAGGAGAATGCAACCAACAACAACACCTTAGAGTGTCTGAGCAAGGTGAAAATGAGCCAAGAGCATCCGATAAGTATTCAAGATGCTAGTCTGCAACTTTAGTGAAACTTTAGTGAGAGTGGAGAGCGGTGTCCAGGCATGTAAAGCATGAGTTCCCATAGAACACAAGAGAGGACCAAGTGGAGAGTGTGGGTATAGATGGTTCAGTTGAACTGAATGTCATATGAAACATTCTGGAAAGGATACAACCACTTTTTTCTATTGGAGGGAAGGGAAACCTCTATGCAAATATCTGACCTAAAGAAGAGAATGCAAAAGAAAAAAGAAAGAAAAATCTTTTTTTGCCCAACTCTTATAGTCTAGCTTTAAAATTATCTTATTATAAAACATTTTTAAATGACTCTCAGAGGAAGATATAAACATAATGAAGAGAATCCTACAACAATAAAAATGCATTTTTGCCCATCAACAGATGAATAGATAAAGAAAATGTGGTATATATACACAATGGAATACTCTTTGGCCATAAATAAGAAAATGAAATTCTGCCATTTGTTATAACATGGATGAGCCTAGAAGACATTATGAAATAAGTCAAGTCCAAAAAGATAAATACTGCACATTCTCATTCATGGTGAGGGATAACCAAATAGAACTCAAAGAGGTAGAGAGAAGAATTGTAGTTATTAGAGGCTGAGAAGGAGGAGGAGGTAAAGATAGGAAGAGGTTGTTTATTAATGATCACGAGGTTATAACTACAGAAGAGAAATGAGCTCTACTGTTTTATAGCACTGCAGAGTGAGTAAGATTAACCATAATTTACTGTATATTTTCAAAAGGCTAAAAGAAAAGATTTTGAATGTCCACAGCAGAAAGAAATGATAAATGTTCAAGATAAGTTAATTTGATCATTACACATTATATACACGTATCAAAGTATTGTTCTATCTCCCATAAATATGTACAATTATTTCACTTGCCAGCTAAAAACACACAAAAAAGAAAGATATATTTTTACAAAACAAATTTATGCCTAATATAAACACAAAGAGCACTGTTATGGCGGAGTTTCTTATTTCTTCACTATATAATAATGAGTCACTTTATATTACTATATAAATATTTCTTTTAGTACTATAAGTACTCTCATTTGATCAATAAAATTTCATTTATAGTATGATGGATACTTATGGTCCAGAGCCATCAAGACATTAGGATTTCCTTGTCATTCTAGTTAAAACAGACATCTGCAGGATTGTAGTGAATGCCACAGAAACACGTTCACAGACAACCTGGGCCCCTGCCAGTCCGCCTAAGTGAATTATTAACTGTGGTTCATTCCCGGACAATTGATCTTTCTTGTGGGAAAAGCAATGAATAATGTCCCTGTTTTATTCATTCATAAATGCCATTCCATCCATGCTGCTTTCTTGAACCTATTGACAAGTAAGAGCAGAACTTCTTAACAGAATTATTCAGTAGAATAATAATCCCATAATCACATTTTTTAGGGAACACTATGGCACAATGTAACACATTCTCAAGGAATCCAAAGCATCGGGTTGGAGAATAGAAACAAGTCTTCCTTTCTCTTTTCTTTCCTTCCTCCTTGAAAACTCAGCCCAAAATTCCAAGTGAGAAAGAGCTGGGAAGATATGTGGAATTGGAATCCCAGAGGAAAGAGATCAATTGAGACAGGAACAGCCTGGTGGGGATTGCAGCCCTAGTAAGGAAGTTGATAGAGTAAATGGAAATGACTCAGTAGAGGTCAAAGCCTACAGAGGTAGAGAGCCTATAGCAGTAACCCACTCTCAGAGAAGGGACATTGTTTATGAGTAGGAGAACTTAGCAAGTAGTCAGTATACTGAAGAAAAAGGGAGGCAAGTTTTGTAGCACAGGAGAAGGGAACTACAAACATAGAGAAGGGAACCATTTAAATGAACACTATGGTGTTGAACTGGAGTTAGGGGCATCCTTGTGAACTCATGAATTGCAGTATGGAACAACTATACATATAAAAACAAGTAAAAATGTAAATGCTGGTGGTGAGTGCGTGTATACACATTTCCAACTCTTGGTTTTGCTTTCTGAATATCATTCTCCATGAGAAGGAACTTGGACTTCTTAACAAAAATGGATGATTCCAGGGCTGGACAAGAAAATTACAAGAGGAACCTGGAAAATCTTATTCTGTCTGAAAAAGAAGAAATGTTCCAAGAATTCTGGGGATATTTCAAAAAGAATATAAAAGGCAACCTGAGGGGGCTTTAACTGGAAAAATCTGGGACAATTTGAGCATCAGAAGAAATAATGAGAGCAATGGATTATGCCCCATAAATACAAATAGTAATTATTACTAATAATTCAGGAAATATGAGTAAAAATCTAATAGGAATTTTGCAATATAACGAAGACAAGAAAGAAAGATCAGAATAAAAGATGAATAGGGATTTAAAGGCCTGTGGGATGATATCAAAATATCTAACATGTGTGTTACTGGAATCCCAGCAGAAGATAATACATTTGAAGAAATAACATTGAAACTATCTCAAATTTGGTGAAGGACATAGATTTACATATTCAATAAGTTCAATAAATCATAAACTGGTGGAGGACATACATTTACATATTAAATAAGTTCAATGAATTCTAAACAAAAAAAAAATATGAAGAAAGCCTTGGTTCATCCCAGTCAAACTGCATTAGAACAAAGGGAAGACCTTTAACCCACATTATAAACAAAGCACCAATGATTGCAATATTGGTTGGCATTTTCTTTGGAACTGTGGAAGATAGAGTAACAACTTTCAATTATTGAAAAAACTAACAACAAAATAAGGAAAAGAAACCACCAACCATGAATTTTATCCCCAATAAATATCTCTTGTAAGAATGATAGTAAATAAATATATATTTAGCTAAAAAGAAACTAAGAGAAATTATCACCAGAAATCTATACTGTAGAAAAGGAAATACTCCCATTTGAAAGAAAATAATACCAAAGGCAAACCCGAAGCTTTAGGATGAAGTGAAGACCAACAGAAATGGTGAAAATCTTTATAATATGGAAGGTGATTATTATTTTCTCATGTTTTAAAAATACATATAACTATTTAAATAAAAATAATAACCTTGCAATGTTGGCAGTTATAATATGAAAACATTTAATATAGATGACTAATATAAAATGCAGAATGGTTACAATGGTTCTATATTTTACAGGAAGTGGTACAACATACACCTGGAAAAGTAAAGATATCTATTGTCAACCATAAAACAGCCATTAAGAAGTATGAAGAATTAGAGAGAGAATAGTAATGGCTGAATAAAATTGCATTCTAAAACTATATTTCAACTAGTCCTAAAGAAGACAGGAAAAGAGGAATAGAAAAATGAAAACTAGAGAAGAAACACAAAAACTATTAATAAAATGGTAGACCAAACTCCAGCTATTGATAATTATATTAACTTTTAATGTATAAAACGTTCAAAGTAAAAGGCAACTACTGACAGAATGAATTTAAATCCAAAAAATACAACAATAAACTATCTTTGAGACATATTCAAAATATAAAGACACAAAGAAGCTGAAAGTAACTGAAAGAAGATCTTCCATGTAAGTAGTAAGCAGAATAGGTCTGGGTTACCTATATAAATATCAGACAAAATAAACTTTAAGACAAGCAGTACTAAAAGTGTCAATCTAGAGGAAAAAAATAAGAATAATAAAAGTGTATGTGCCTAAAAACAGATTCAAAACCCATGAAGTAAACAGGAATGAAGAATGAAATTGAAAATTTCAAAGTCATAGTTGGAAAATTTTATTCCCCAATTTCAAAAATCTATAGATCATAAAAGAAATAAAATACAAAATTAGAAAATAATTTTATACAATACAACAACAGCACATCAAATTTTGCAGAGTGCTGATAGTGGAAGATTTGGAGGGAAAGTTAAGTGCTTTTATTTTCAGAAAAAAGATCTGACATTCAATGGCGTGTGGTCTAACATTGAGAGCCTTGAAAAAAAAGGAGGAAATTAAGCCAAAATAAGTAGAATGGAGAAAATAATAAAGATAAGAGCATAAATAAATAAAATGGAGAACAGATAAACAAGAAATATTTTAGGTTCAATAAATCTAAAAGCATAGTCTTTGTAGTGAATAACGAAGTTTATAAATCACTACCTAGACCAATCAGGAAAAAACAAGAGAGAAAGAAATTACCAATATCATGGATGAAAGGGAGGTTATCAGTGAAAATCATGAAGACATTGAAGATAAAATGAATAAGACAGTATTATAGATAAATTTATGCCAATAAATTTGATAACTTACAGGAAATACAAAATGGGAAAATGGAACTTTGGAAAATGCAACTTACCAAAATTCCAAACTAATATAAACGGAAACGGAAAATCCCTAGTAAAAACATGGCCTTTGTTGTCAAATCTCTCTGACAAAGGAAACTCGAGGCTCAGGTGTTTTCATAGGTAAATTTATATCATACATTAAGTAAAGAATTAAAACCAATATTAAGTGAACTTTCTCTGGAAAATATCAGACTAGGAAAACACTTCAATTTATTTTATGCGCTAACATAATAACAAGACTTAACAAAAAAGATTGATATTTATATGGACAATATTGCAAGATTACTTAATAAAATTTTCACAGATTAAATCCAGCAGTATATTTAAAAGATAATACATCATGACCAAGTAAGGCAATCCTATGAATTCAAATTTGGTTTACTATTAGAGTAACAATCAATGCAATCTATCATAATAATAAAGAGAACATTTATGTGATTGTTTTATACTTTATGTCAAAGTATAAAATTTGACATATTTTATACTCTTATGATTGAGTCTTTCTGTATGCAAGGAATGCAAGCAAATCTCAATGTGGTAAGAGTTATTTATTTAAAAATCGCATATATTATGTTTAAAGATTTACTATTGACCAGTTTCTCCCTACCTTGGGAAGCATAGCAAAAATGCTTACCTTTATCACTTCTAGTCAACATTCTACCTAAGATACTAGCAATTTCAATAATGCAAGACAAACAAACATATGTATATATCATAAAGTTCAAAAAGAAATAAGTAAAACTGCCCTATTTTGAAGACAAAATTGTTTATTGGCAAAAGCTCAGAATTTTACAAAGAACTAATAAATAAAATTAGAAAGGCTAATATATAAAATTGAATGGTGTATTTAAATGTTAGCAGCAAACAATTGGAAACAGGAAATTTTGAAATTTCATTTATAAAGTAGAATTAAAACTCATTAAAATGCTTACTTATATACAATAACAAAAATATGCAACAACTTTACATTGAAGACTATCAATTATTGCTAAGAGAATAAAAACTAAATAAATACTAAAAAATATATCATATTTATTGATTGCATGATTCACTTTTGTTAATACAGGCAGTATTCACAAGTCAATCTATTGATTCACTGCTATGTTAACCATAATCTCAATGGTCTTTTGGGGGGAGAAATTGTCAAGTTAGTTCGCAAATGTATAAGGTAAAGAAAAAGGCCTTGAATAGTCAAACTAACTCTTGAAGAAGAACAAAATTGGAAGTATTCCCAATCAATATTCTTGATTTGAATATTTACTATACAGCTGTGATAATCACTGCTTTAAAAAAAGATTAAAACTATTTAGGGATATAATCATGGACATACTCTTTAGGTTCTCCAAATTCAGTTTTCTTATCTGGAAAAGGGAAATAAGACAAACAAGCAGATATATATAATATATGTCCTAAGTCATATAACTTAGGGAAATGTTGTTCCCATACTTTATAATAAATAAAAAAGTACTAGTTGTATCAGAAAAAAAATATGCCATTTGGACATAATTGCCAAGTCATCGAAGCAACTCAAATGCCCATGCACTCATAAATTCATCAGCAAACTGTGGTATATGTATACCAAGGAATACTATTCCACATACTAAAGATGGAAACTTTATGTCTTTTATGTTTACCTGGATGGAGTTGAAGCACATTTTTCTTAGAAAAGAATCTCAAAAATGGAAAAATAAATATCCAATGTACTTAATACTAATATGAGCCCAATATTTAAACAATTACAAGCTCATCTCAACAATAAAACACAAATATAGTCTAGTACAGGAGCAGTAGAGGAGACTGAGCGGGGAAGGGGAAGGATGGCTGGCAGAAGGAGGGAAGGCATTGGGCAGGATCTCACCTAATGGGCACAATGTGAGGGTGTATAGCATGCCCCCTGGGTGAGGGGTTCTTTTACAACTGGAACTTTACCTTAGAAGTAAGATAATGTAATGTAAAAATTTGTAACCTCATATTAATTTGAAATAAAAAAAGAAAAAAAAGTACTATTTGGAGGAAATTTTAGGTATATATAAACACATACCTTATGTTTACATTTCACTTTAGATTTTTCAAAGAAGTTTTGTAACTACTATACTAGATTTTTGAGGAGATATTTAAAATATATTTGGGGAATTAACCTATGGCATATGTCATAAATCCAAAAACACTAAGAGGGCAATTTATATCGCAGATATTATGAAATAACCACACCATAAGGCAGTCATAAAATGCCTTACATTTGTATTGAGTGCTCTTTCATTTCCTCTGAATTCCCACCCTCCTGGCCCGAGCAGAAAGAATATACATTCTTATCTTCGTGTTCTTTCATTTCATTGTCCCTATTATGTATTTCCATTGTAATTGTAATATCACAAATAACAGTTGCTTTTCATGCCTGTCCACATGCTAGACCATATGATCCCTGAAGCCATGCACTGCATGTTTTTATGTTTTATCCCTGTCAGTCACATCATTGTGGTACATAGGTCATAGCATAAATTAATTACATTTCTCTATATTAACTCTACTCATGTTGACATGAATATCAGTAATAACTATTTGGCATAATACAGGTGTCACCAACCTTGGTATTAATAAGAAAATGCATGTTCAAATGAGTGACCAAGAGACCCCAGGCACAGGGGCAGGACAAGGTGGTGGGTCTTGTGGCTTGTCATATTGCCTTTAGGCCACAAGAGTGATTTTCAAACCAGTGTGCCGTGAGAGGATCTTAGGTGTGCCAAAAAAAATTGTAAAGATCATTAATTAAATTATTTTGAAAAGAAGTTCAAAGTAAGTATATTCTTTATTTTACATTTTTTGTTTTGATCAACATAATTTAAGTCTGCTGCAGAATTGACTACAGTTTCAAGGGTGCCATGAAATAAAAAAGTTTGAAAAACACTGACTTTAGGAATGACCTTGATGGTGTTGAAAAGGATCACAGGAACCCAAGTGAGTCAGGAAAGGCCTCCTGTTAGGAGGGGAGGAGGGCAGGAGGCCACTTTGATGGTCCTTTTCTGCCATGGAACTCTCAATTGCTAGTCAAGGTGGAAGGCCCAGAGCACTATGACTGCTCTGCATATTTCATTTTGGGTTTGAGTAGGGGTTGTAAGTTACATCAGGAATTTCAGGAATTTCAGCAAAGGAGGATTTGCATTGGGCATGGATTGCTCTGCCTTCTCACAAGATTCCTGTGTTACAGAGGGTCATGTATGTGACTGTACTTGTAAAAATATTTTAAAGAATATAATTATAAATAAAAGTGACTATCAATATCCGTACTGCTCACAAAACATTTTCTTGAATAACTGCAGAATACCAGGAGGGTTAAAACAGTGGCCCAGCTAACTCAGTATCTGCATTCTTTGACAACGGCATGAGAGAGTATTAGAAAAAACATGTTGTACTTGCTCTCCAGGACATTAAACTCAAGAGCCTAAGAATGTTCATAGCATACTTTGCTCATACCTATCATCTCTGAAATAAATAAAGCAGGCTGTATTGCTGTATTCTACTTCTTCAAATACATTATTAACTTTGATGATGATGAAAATTATATCTAGAGCAATTTAATTTATAATAATGTGATAATTTGGTGATTAATTTCTCTCTCTCTCTCTTTGATTTGCAAGTGAAAAAAATACATAAGATTTCAAAGGCTTTAGAGATATGAATAATCCACTCGCTTTAGCTCACTGACACAATAAGCCACAGAATTTTATTGTATGGATCATTGGCATGGCCAATACCACCTCCCGCTGAGCTATTGTGGTCCACCTTGTAGAAGGCGGCTTCCTCACTTTAAACGTAATGCCCTCTATGTGGTCGCTGATCCAGAATGTGTCTCAAAGAACAATAGGAAACCATGGATTGATTCTGACTTTTTTTATGCCATTGTGATCATCAGAAATTTCTAAAATTCAACTCACTCTATTAGAATTTCATAGCCCACAATAGATAATGCATTTGAAACAGCTATGTTTAAAACTCGTATTATTCAGCTTTTCCTGAAACACACATAACAAAACTAAATGGAGAACAGCTGTTATAGGACATGCAAATATTTAATTTGAAAACTCAGTTCTCAAGGTTGAAAGATCAATGACAGCAGCTGGAAAAACTAGCCAGTGTTTCTTAATTTATGTTATCAAATATAAAACCATTGATGTAGTTGTCACACTAATAATTTTCACCTAGTTTAAAAAATTCTATATCCATTGTTCTCAAAATGTGGTTTCCAGAGTTGGCTTCATGGCCTGGGTTATGAATCTCAATGTGATTGTCTAAATCTGGTTTCTAGAATGAAAATGTGTTCAAATTCAAATTCTTGGGCCCCATTCTAAGATCTACAAAGTCAGAGATCCTTATTGTGGGGCCCAGCAATCTGTGTTTTAACAAGGCATCCAAGTAGCTTTACTGCCCTCCTGTTCACACAAACAGTAGTTAGCATTGGAATTTCTGGAAACTGCAATTATGTAACATGACAAAAGTGACCTTGCATATGTAATTAAGAGTATGGACCTGGGCTATCTGGGTGAACCCAATGTAATCAGAGAAGCCCTTACATGCAGAGAATATTCTGACTCTCTGGCTGGAGTCAGAAAGATGCAGCAGAAAGGTAAGTAAAGGGAGAAAGAGCCCCAGCATGGAGTATTTGAAGTTCCACTGTTGGTTCTGAGATATGGGGAGGGGGGTCACAGGAAAGAACTGCTACAGTGGTTAAGAGCATTACTCCTCAGAGAAGAGCAAGCAAGGAAATGGGGAGCTCCATTCTTTGATAACATAGAACAGAATTTTACCAACTGCATCACCTTAGGGATAGAGTCTTTACCAGAGACTACAGAAAAAAAAAAAACCTAATAGCACCCTAATTTCAGTATTGTGAGACTCAAAGCAGAGACACCAGCTCAGCCACGCCGTGCCCAGACCTCTCACCCTTAGACACTATGCAGTGATGAATTATGTATGTTTGTTTTAAGCTGCTAAGTTTATAGTCATTATTATGGCAGCAGTAGGAATTTGAGACCCATTGCTGTATATAGTCATTAATTATCATTATCACTTACTCTACTGAAAGCATAGAGTTGGAACCACATGGATGAGAAATGTTGCCTTGGTTTACATACTCATTTATGCTAACTTCTGTATAAAACAAGAACACATCACAGGGCATGCGAATAGTGGTTATTCCCATTATTTGACAGTTCCAATGTTTATAAGCTTTTAACTGAGATAGATCTGGGTTTAATTGCAGATCCAACTTTTTCTAAGCATGTGTCTTGGTTAAATTTATTTAAATGTCCTTCAGTAATCCTCTTTGTAGAATGAGGTGACAGCACCCATCCAATAGAATTGCTTTGAGGTTTAAAATATATAATATATAAAGAGAACCTAACATTTAGTAAGTAGTCAGTAAAGAATACATTTTTATATAACAGCAATAGAAACTTTTGGGAAGCAGAGGCAACCAACGAAGACCATGAGTCTGAGATGGGTTCTTGAACCTGTGTTTTATATTATGACAAGGAACATGAGGGGAGCATGGCAGGGCAGGAGAAATAGGGCTGAACAAAAATACAGACTCAAATAGAGGCCAGTTTTATCCTGGTCTCATAAGAAAGGTTCAGAGCCTAAATTTCCTGGAGTTAGGACCAACTCGTGCATTCCTGGTTCAATTAATCATTGGACTTGGGATGAGGAGAGACAAAGACAGCTATTTAAGGAAAGGACAGCTGTATACTGGTAGCAGGTAGCTCTCAGCAGCAGGCACCCCAGGCACAGGCTGGAAAGGGGATCTGAGTAAAGGGCATCAGCACCACCCACAAAAATTATTTCATTTCCAGAATAAATCTCCTTTGTTTTTACTTTAAGGCCAAAGCCAGCAAGCATTGTGCAATGCTCGTTGTCATACAGAAGGCATGGCTTCAGCACCAGAATTAGTTTAACTCCACCAGCTCAGTTCTGCCTTCAACTCTGCATCCACATCAAGATCTAGATTTCTACAGACCAGCAGACTCTCCTAAAATAATTATGTTTTTAGTGGAAAGATATGGTTGAAAGCATTCTATGATAATTCTATTGCCAATATTTAGAGTCAATCATAAAATGCATATATTCATTGATTATTTAAATTAAGGAAGAAAATCTTCTATAACTTTCTTTTCTCTGCATGGCAAATTTGATCTTTACTTTCAACCCCCTCTTTTATACCACAGTGTCATCCCAATATCATTCTGCCTCATCCTGCCAGGACATAATATTGTGAGTTTCCTACATTGAGATCTCTGGTGGAAATAGAACATTAACATAATGTGAAAAGACTGTGCAAAATTATACAGCAGGGTATTTTTCCTCAGGGCTTCTCCAACCCTCATCTGTACCAACCAATTTATTATATAAGGGCAGGCTTTCCAAAAATTCTGTTAGGCTTGCTTTCTTTCTATATCATAGTAAGTTTTGAGCCTTTTTCTTTCGGTTAACTCAATTTATCTTTAGTCATATACACTCTGGATTCTAAAAAATAGACCGGGACCACGCGCGGCGGCTCACACCTGTAATCCCAGCACACTGGGAGGCCAAGGCAAGTGGGTTGCTTGAGTGTAGGATGTAAAGACCAGTCTGAGCAAAAGCACCACCCCATCTCTACCAAAAACAGAAAAATTAGCTGGGTATTGTGGCAGGTGCCTATAGTCCTAGCTACTCAGGAGGGTGAAGTAGGAGGGTCACTTGAACCCAGGAGTTTGAGGTTGCTGTGAGTTAGGATGCCACAACACTCTACTCAGGGTGACAGAGTGAGACTCTGTCTCAAAAGTAAAAATAAATAAATAAATATGAATAAATAATTGATAGACTAGCTAACTCAAATTAATGTGTCAATGATTGAGAAATGTCAATGAATTTATTCCAAAGAAAGAGCATCTGTATTTTTCCATTTGCCATGACCTCAAAGTAGTAGTGTTAAAAGAACACAACAATTAAGTTCACAAACTCATCCTAGAAAAGTGCTACGTACCTCATTGCTGAATATCACTACAGGCACCTTTGAAGTGTTACTCTTGGGAAGCTTTGCACTGACACCAGCACCTAGTCCATCCTTCAAAGCGATTTTGGAGCTCCTTTTTCTGGAATGGCCATTGGAGTTCTCATTATTCAAAGTCTGACAATTAAGTTCACAAACTCTTCCATAAAAGAAAGAAAATGGCACTCTCTCCTGCAATCAGACAATGGTAGCATTAGATATTTTCTGAAATCTAAAATATGTAATCGGATATATGCAATCATCTGTGTCAGCTACACTAAGCAACACAGTTAATTTTAAGAGGTGCTTTAAGGAGAATTAAGAAAAATAATTCCCCAGTCATCTGTCTCATCTCTCAAAATAACCATCACAGTCATTGCCAAAATTATAGCAATGTAATACTGCATATTTTATAAGGCTCAGCTCTCTAACACTGTGGTGCCACTAATGAAAACACCGCCTCAAATCTGCTTCACAATCAGTGCTCTGCTGGATTTCTATGGAAGAATGTCAATCCCAGTAAAAGCACATCTTTTAACTAGTGAGCAGAAAGTAATTAGTGCAATGGATAAAACTAGAAGGAAATAAATCTGATGTCCTTAGGTATCATTTTTTTAAGGAGTTGGCATCAACTACTTATGATAAATTTAAAATCAAATTGTGAACATTTGGATTTTTCTAGTAATTTTCAAAGCATCAGAGACTAGTCAAGATACAATAAAGAAATTTCAAAGAGAATAATAATGTCGTGTATTACTATAGGTAAAGTTGATGTGTTATAATGTAAATATCTCAATATAAGACTGACTCAGTATTTCAATGGAATTTTTGCAATGTTTTTCAGCAATACAGTTCAGTTAGCAACATTGTTTAACAAAAGCATTTCAGAACAAAATAAGTAAATGAGGACTTAAATATTCAAGGAGACTGTTGTTTTGTGAAAAGACTAGCAATCAAGTCGGTTGCCATGATTATGTAGTTGAGGAGGAAATGGTGTTGAGGGAATGGAGTCTGGAGGTGTGTAGAAGCACATTATCCTCATACTGTTCTCAATAGTGACCAAAAACAGTGCAAAACAGATTTGAGCTAATTCAAAACTGTGTGTATTCAGTTGTCCACCATTTGGGATATATCTAAAGCCAAAAAACACCTTTGAGGTCCTTATGTACAGGGATACTAATTTCATTCCCAAAAACAGTGAAATAAAAGTAAATTTATACTCAATTTAGATATTTTTATCCTGAATCCTTACTATCTTCTCTTACTATAATATCTTTAGATATCTTAGACAATCTGGATACTTGTTTAGACATTTTATTTATTTAATTTTTTTTTTGAGCTACAGTCTCATTCTGTTGCCCCATGCTAAAGTGCCATGGTGTCATAACTCACAGAACCTCTAACTCCTGCTTCAAGTGGCTGATCCTCCTGCCTCAGCCTCCTAAATAGCTGGAACTACAGGTGCCCACCACAACACCAGGCTAATTTCTCTATTTTTAGTAGAGACAAGGTCTCACTCTTGCTCAGGACGATCTCAAATTTCTGAGCTCAAGAAATCCACCCTCCTTGGCCTCCCAGAGTGCTAGGATTATAGGTATAAGCCAGTACCAAAAATAAAGTAAAAAAGTGAAGAAATAGATATTTCATTTCATATCAGCAAAAAGATATTCTCTAATCACTTGAGTTGTATGGGTTTATAAGCAAAAATAAATATTTGAATGTTGTGAATATTATAAAATTTTATTTGATTAAAAAACTTTATTGTTATACTCACGTATACTGACATGGAAAGGCTCCTAGGACATCTAGTGAGTGTGGCAGACCTATTGTATGCTCACCGAATAGCCAAGTGATTGCCTTCATGCTTTAGCCTCCAACATAGGAAGTTTTCTGTAATATGACTGGTTGTGGCCCATAGACCATCAGGGGAACTGGTGAGTGTCAACTCAGAGCAGAAGGATAGGTAGACTCCGTATGTCTCCGGGTACTTCCTATGGCCTGCTGCAGTGGCCTTTGAGCCCATGTGCTCCAGATAACATAACTGAAATATGGAAGAACAGCAGCTAAACTTCATAAAACTGCAACAGAGTAGAGAAATATACACCTGGCTTAAGCCACTGAGATTTCAGGTAATGTATCTTGCAAAGTCCATGCAGGTTATCCTGAAAAATATTAAAATGGTTGAATTAAGTCATAGAATAGTATAGTAGAACCTCTGTAAGTTGACTGCCCAAGGGACTGTAACAAACCGGTCAACATAGGGACAAACTGGGCTTACTGTACTGGTGCATACATGAGGTGTGTGTCAATAAAAATTAGGTCAACCACTATTGTACACAGCTATGATTTAATAATAAAGACAATAAAATAAAATAAGAAAGAAAAGGAATACTGAGGCTTTTGAGAAGACATGTTGGATTGTTCCTAGATAAATAGAATACTTGAATATCTAGAAAATTAACTAGAAGGTGCATTTTCTGCACCTCAATAGAGACAGAAAAGTTTTTCAATAACATAACCCAGGCTAAAAGCAGTGAATAATGCTATTGCCTAAATGGCTTAGCATTTAAATGATGACGATGGCAATCTTTTAAATTTCAGGTTCCCAAAACTCAGGTTTGAAAATTCCTAAAAACATGTGAAGCCAAAAAGAAATTATGTACTTACTTGTTTATAAAAAATCAATGAAATGATTTGTTCCATCTTTACACTTGACAAATTGTCCAAATTCAGAGAGACTGGGCATGGTTGTTTGCTTAATATCATAAGATCCTAGAGCTTTAATGGAGGGAAGCAGGACTTCTATAATCTCTTCAAAAAGCATTTCTATGCCAGGCTGCAGAGGGTTTTCCTGATTCTGCACATGAGGATTGAGGAAGCCCTGCTAGGCTTTCACCTTCATTGTACTCAGTGAATTCAGCATATTTTTTTTTGCCAATTTTGCATTCTTTCTATGTTGAATATTTGCTAGTTGGCATCCCTTCAGTGATGAAAAAAATATTTTGCAACTCCTCATTGACTTTTAAACACTACTTCAACTTAAAAAATAATATACAATCTCAGTGCCTGTAGCACAGTGGTTATGGCGCCAACCACATACACCGAGGGTGGTGGGTTCAAACCAGGCCTGGGTCAGCTAAAACAACAATCACAACTGCAATAAAAAATAGCCAGACATTGTGGAGGGCACCCGTAGTCACAGCTACTTAGGAGGCTGAGGCAAGAGAATCACTTAAGCCCAAGAATTTGAGGTTGCTGTGAGTTGTGACACCATGCACTCTACCGAGGGCAACATGGTGAGACTCTGTCTCAAAAAAATAAATAAATAGATAAAAATAAAAATAAATAAATAAAATATGATCAAGGTCAAGGTAATTTGGATTTCTTAAACCCCATTATTACCTTTAAAATTTGGATGTGGAAGTGGGCTTCTAAACCAGAAGATTCATGTCACGCTACCTGTCAGAACGTGTAGGAAATACAGAAGGACATGCTCTCCTACAGAGATGTCTGTCTCCGTTTGATTGACATCTAACCCTTTCTCCTTGCAAAGAGAGCACTCGCTCCCCTGAAAAGCCTGATTTTGAGCCAGAACATAGTGATTGGGAGGCCTTTGTGTTGTCCCATTTGTGGAAGAAATGAGAGTGTTCTATGTTTAGGAAATGTTTAAATGATGGTTTGTGAAATGAAGAACTGACATTTGCAAAAACTGATGATGGAACTGCCAACCACTTTCCTATTTCTGGTGTACCAAACTAAACTACATTTCCTGTACCTTGTTCCATCCAAGCATGTGAAATACCATAAGAATGATAATTCATTAACTGATCATATTAACATTATCTGAACATTTCTCACAGCATTGATTTAAAAACAGTTAACAAAATATTTCGATATTAATAATCAAAGTATATTATAAATGCCACTCAATGTAATCATTTTCATTGCTGCATGTTAACTCATACATGCACTCTTTTTTAATTGTTATATTTATAATTCCATGCACTTCACTATTTTAACTTATCGGTCCCTCCTGTTGCTTTTTTCTTTCTCTCTCTTTTCAGAGACTATGTAGCATGCTCATAACTTTACTGTGGTCTTGATTACTGGGGTCAAATGATCTTGCCACCTCAGCTTCTCAAACAGCTAGGGTTGCAGGTGCAAGCCACTGTGCCTGAAAGTGTAAAAGCAAAATTTTTTAAGAGATGGGGTCTCATAGGTTACTCAGGCTGGTCTCAAACTCCTGGCCTCAAGCGATCTTCTCACCTTGGCCTCCTAAAATGCTGGGCTTGTAAGTGTGAATTATTATGCCTTGCTAACCTGTATATTTAAACAATTTCTACATATCTCTCATTAACATCACTTATAATCATTGAATACCACATTGTCAAACGTTTCTCTTATTTTAACTAGACTATTTGACATTAACTCTGAATCATCCCATGATAGCTAAAAGCTAGGGACGCCTCTTCATCAAATGCTCTAATTCTAATTTTCATTTCTAATTATGAAATAAGCCTTTAAAACTAGGAAATTTATTTTTCCAATGAAATCAAAGCTTGTTTTACTTTACTCATTTTCTATTTTGGAAACCACAGAAAAACACTCTGACCTTGACTATTCTCTTAATAAAAAGAGGATTCCTTAGTCATGCAGGAATCCAGAAATTATACGACATTGTTAGGCTACTAAAATGAACACAAAGCAAACCAAAATGACACACCTGATACTGCTTCCCCTTGAATATTTATCACTTACTTACAAATTTCATGTACTGTAGCTTTTCTGCTGCGGGTATCAGTGCCTGATTCTTATGCAAAAGAAAATGAACTGAAGCTCTTGGGGTGCCAGGGTCCGAGAGAATCAATCTTGGCAGAAGGGACGTTGAACACTGAATTTTTCAGCAAGGGTCTCCACTCTCTCCCGCCATTGAGGCACGTGTTCTTGCAGAAAAGAGGACCTTCATTTTTATGGTTTTAGATAAAATACAGAAACCTAAAGCCTTCAAGAAAAATAAACCACCATTTTCAACATAGAATTTGGCTTTACATTAACCACATATTCTGGTGTCTAGAAGAGGCCAACAACAATGTCCAGCTATGACAGTTCCAGACACATGTTCACTGTGCACCCCCACCTTTCCTGCCTTTGACATTTGTACTTTACTGCTACAATGTGCAATAGGCAGAGCTGTGTGTTTTTATCAGAAACTGTCATGTGTTTTCTCTCCATTTGTCCCAGATTATAATCCAGGCCTTGAAACAAAAATGTGAAGGTCCTCATTAATTAAAGATGTCATTTATTGTCCATGGCCCTTCATCGTGGTGAATTCCTTCAGCTGCTGTGCTGGCCTGGAACGTGGACTGGCTCCAGCTGAGCTGGCTGAGCTGGAGCCCTGCAGGGATGCTGAACTCCACGGAAGTTTCAAGGCAACTCCTCTTTCACACCATGATTCATTTTGGTTTCACAGTTAGATAATTTGTTCTCAGGCCCAATAAACCAAAGACAAATAACTCAGAGCAAAATAAGAATGATAGAAACAGAAACCAGATGCTCAAACCCTGATGCACACTAACCTTCCTGCGTCCTTTCCTCTGAGGACACATTTTGCAAATGTAATCTTTACTAGGAAAATGAAGCATTCTAGTAGCTAATTGTGACGATACTTTCTTACCTTCCTTTTTGTTCTTAAGAAACAAACTGGTTTGACAATATGCAGAAGTATCCTTGTAGTATGTGCCCAGAAAGTTGAAAATGTATCTGTGTTTCATATGCCTCTGAAAACTTAGATGCCTGTTTAATATGTAAATATAACTTGTTGAAGGAAAACAAGTCAGCCTTGACCTAACATCTGTCTAAGACATTGGCTACTTTGTAAACTGCGGATTATTCAAAAGGCATATGGGATTATATTTCTCAGAAGAAGAGCCAGCATTCTTCTTGAGAATTGGTACTCAGTGGACTGTGCAGCATACTTACAGTTGTCATTGCTGGTGATCAGAAAGAGATAGAAAGTGGGGCAACAGGGGCTCCCCAGTCCATGCAGGAGTGAAAAAGATAGCAGCAAAACGTTATCTGACTCTGAGGCTTCTGCCTTCTTCATCTCGTGCTGCACAAACCAGAAGCAGGGGAAGGAGATGAACATAAGCCAGGAGAAAACATCTTAAATCATCTTCGTACCACTTTAAACTTTTCTAAATTCTTATCAGTTCAGTATAGGTTCTGCATTGTATGGGACTCTTATAATCTGTAAGGTAGAGCCTTGTCCGTTAGCTCAGATATTATTAACATCTGGGCAAGAGAAATACTAATAGAAAGCAAATATGGTCAAGTTCACAGATTTTCTTTTTATTATTGACTGAGGAAAGGTTATACAATTAATCACATCTAAATGGAGTTTGCTATGTCATAATAATTGCTGTACTTCCAGATAAATGTAACTTATATTAAATAAGATAAATAATAGGAACCTTGTAGGTACATTGGCCAAATTATTATAAAAATAATAAAATAAAAATCACAGAGCTTTCAAAACATGTGACCTAGATTTAACCTTTAATTAACATTAAATGAAGGGTTGTGAGACATGTACTCAAATTTTACCTCTTGCAATTAAACCTGCATGACCTTGATAAGGTACTTAACCTCTGTAGCCCTCATCTGCCTCATACATGCTGGGGATAATAGTGTGTGCTTTACAGGATTATAGTGAGGATTAAATGAGATAATGAACTTGAAAACAACTGCACATAGTAAGTCCCTAGTGAGTGCATACAAATTCTAATTAAGAAAAAAGATGATCTGACTAAGAGAAGGCATGGATTAGGAAAAAATAAAGTGAACTAAAGTAAGGACAAATGATTCACGAATTTCACCTTTCCAAATCAATAGTCTATCCATCCATATATCAAGTAATTCTGGTTAATTTACATTATCTTTATAGCCATCACCCATCCTTTGTTTAAAAATCAAGTCAGTCTGAAATCGCTTTTAAATCATTATTTTCCTGAGTAGGCAACTCTGTGGGTCAACCCTGAAAGGATGACTGTTCATTTGTTTACATAGGAGGGTTTTCAAGACCATTACAGCATTTATAGAAGTCTGAGTTTCCTTTTGGTTGATGTATTGACAGCATAATGCATTCAATGATTTTGTAGATTTTTTCTACCCACAAATTTTCCTTCTCTAAATTTAGTATGAATTAGGTTCTTGTTTATCTTTCAGTGCTTTTTCATTTAAAAAAAGAACCTGTATATTTTGCAAAGAGAATGTTTATGAATTACAGCACTGTCAAGGAGAGATTGAAAATCTTCCTCTTTTTCTCTCTCATTTAGTCTGTTTTATCTTTCTGCAAAATTTTGTGGACAACAGAGGATAATGGCAAAAGGGAATGTTTTAGAAAGTCTGCATCTGGCTGAGCACCCATATCTCAGTGGGTAGGGTCCTCACAACAATGACAACTGCAACAAAAAAAGTGGCTGGGCGTTGTGATAGGCACTTGTAATCCCAGCTACTTAGAAGGCTGAGGCAAGAGAATCTCTTAAGCCCAAAAGTTTGAGCTTGCTGTGAGTTGTGACACCATGGCACTCTACTCAGGGCAACGCAGTGAGATTTTGTCTCAAAAAAAAAAAAAAAAAAGAAGTCTGCATCATTTTTTTGTATTTAGGTTGGATGGTATCTTTCTCTGGAAGGTTTACAGAAAAGAGACCCCTTGTCCTCAGTAACCCATCCTATGGTCTAACCCTACAACCTCTGTAAAATTTCTTGCTTAAACTTCACTTGATGTCTTTGAACCTATATCAGACTCTCCTTGCCAGTTTGTGATGCAGATAAGTAAGTATAACATACTAAGTACTAAAACAGAGATATAATCAGTAAAATCCATATCGCAAAATGGAGATAAAATGTACTTAGTTATCTTCTACTTTATTCCAATTAAATGAATATTGCTTTAAGCCAATATCTCAAAATTATTGCAAACCCATTATCACTATTTAAGATTCCTCCAATGACTGAACATTTCAAAGACCAAGGAAGCTTGCACAGCCAAAATGTGAGGGTTCAGTTCATTTCACAGTCACAGGCAGAAAGTCCTCAGATCAGGAACTCTGCCACTGCAGTCTGTTTTTTCCAGTAAAATGATGTTGCTATTGACAATGCGTTTTACCCATTTTGACTGGAGATTCCTTCCTTTCTTCATTTAACAGGTTTGTACTGCTTAATGTTACATTCCAAGCATTGTTCTAGGAAATAAAACAGTGGAAAACAAAGGTGTTTATTTCTTATCAACTTTACATTTCAGTGACAATAACAATTCCTTAATAATTATAAGAGCTGGACACTATACTTGTATTGACTGATTACTCTTTCCTATGAAGAAAGTACAAATATGCTTCTAGTTTTCTTAATGAATCAAGTGAAATGAAAAGAGGTTAAGTAATTTGACCATTTTTCTATAACCAGGAAGGGATTGCTTTAGGATTTGAACTCACACAATCTAGTTTTAGAGCCAATGGTTATAACCAGTATATTATGCTGTTTTGTTGCTTTCAGCCCACTTTATCAAGGGAGGATGGTCAGTCTTTCTGAATCTTCAAAAAGGTAGAAGCCTCTCACTTACAGGCCAAAGGAGACTGGGGCAAGCAGATGTCACATCCTGTCTTTTACTACTCACTTATTCCAGTGGCACAGCCACACAAGACCCATTGGTCTATGTCTATTTGGACATTTACCCTTGTGGTTCCTTTTCTCCTATGTGATCCCTGCAAGCTTTCTCTTCCAAAACTTCAAACAGAAAAGAGTTTGGAAAAGAACATACCCAGAACACCACTTAATATAAATATCCAGGTTATCCTTGGGAGGCTTCAACCTACACAACCTAAAAAGTACAGCCTCTCTTATTTTATAAACTATCTTCATTTCCTCAAAGATACTTTCTTTTCTCAAGGGTCATGCAGTGAATTTCTTTAAATTTGGCAACATAAAAACAGACAAAAAAAATTGTAATGGAGATGTCAGCAGTGAAGAAGATAGCAGATGCCACCTGTCTACCAAAAAACAAAAACAAAAACAAAAACAGTAGCTGTCCATGGACAAAAAATAGCCTTGGAAGGTCTCAAGGCTATTGAGCTTTCAACTAAGAACCTGAAGCCACACAGTGGAGAAAAGGACAAAGAACAACCATAGAGAAAGGATCTCTAAGGACACTGGCATATCTGAGATGCCTGGAGACAGCTAGAGACAGAGAACAAAGGTGGGTGTTGTCAATGTCAGCCATCACTGCATGCCACCATGGTCCCAGTGGTTTGCTCTGCAGAGGACCCTGGGAGCTTTCACTCAGAGGTAACCAACAGCTGTTGCCACTGTAAATTCACTAGATGGGGATGTGGTACTGCATACACACACACACACACACACACCCCAAGAAGGGTACATTGTTCTTCTTCCCTGGACTGGGACCACCTCCCCAGAACCCTGTGGGGTCCCTGAACCCCTGAGTCACACCGCCCTGCACATGCTTACACTTCAGACCCCAGTTTCATAGATACACCATGTGCACCAGAGTTTCAGATACCATCTGAGTCACCATCATTATGTGTTAGCCCCACCCAGGACCCTACAACTATGGTCACTCTGTGTGTTTTTGTACTCTGGACCTTGGTTCTACTACTTTTCTGTGAGTGCTTACACCTCAGACAACAGAGTCTCTGCCACAGTGAACTAGCCAATACCCCAGACCCAAGAGGTGCTGTCAGTCTGTACCTGCTGCATTCCAGATACTAGCTCTATAGCCACCCCATGAGCACTTGCACTGTGGACTCTAGAGCCTCTGCTGCAGTAGGTATGTCTGTGCCCCCGTCCCTGGAGCCTCTCTCTGTCCACACTTGCCTGTGTTCCAGACCCAAGTTCATGGCTGCTCCCTATGTCATCTGGGCCACCTGCATCATGAACACACTCACAAGTTGAACTGAGTACCAAGAGACATCCTTCAGCCACAGCTTCCCTAGTGAGAGAAACAAAGATCAGGAAAATCCTACTGGTCTTCATCATCTATGACCTCATCAGTCCTACTACAAATACTCACAGCCCTGCCCCCTGCAATCTTCACTGACTCCAACCTGAAGGTGACAGAAACGTGCGGAGACCCTCACCAGAGTCAGAATTTTCTTACCCATTCCACCAGAGCCCTTGCACTCACCCATGAGAGTCTTTACCCCCTGAAACAAGTCCATTAAGTCCAAAAGAAGTGAATACTCCACCAAATGTGCAGACAATAAGAAATATTAAAAAATCAGGGAAACATGTCTCTACCAGAGAAATGCAGTAATATTTCTGTAATCAGCCCTCTCAATCCCCTGATTGCCTAAGGATTCAAAATAATTACTTTAAAGACATGCAGTAAGCAAAAATAACCCTCAAAAAATATAAAATAAAGCAAGCAAACCATAAAAACACAAATAAGACAACTTAAACAGGAAAACAATACAGAAATAAAAATTCAACAGAGACATAAAAATACTTTTAAGAAAACCAAATAGAAATTCTGCAGCTAACAAATACAATAATCATTGATAGAACATTTGACCAAGCAGAAGAAAAAAAATTATCAACTTGAAGACAATGCATTAGAAAATACTCAGTCACAGGAGAAGAAACATAAGAAAAAGAAAAGGAATGAAGAAATTCTATAGAATTTCTAAAATACTGTATAGAGAGCTAATTTTTACATCTTAGGAGGTCTAAAAGGAGAAGAGAGACAAAATGAAAAGTGGTTTATTTAAATAAATGATGGTTGAAAATGTCCCATATCTGGGGAAAGATAAGAACATCCAGCTCCTTAGAATCAGTTTCAACCCAAAGAATACTTCTTCAAGACATATTACAATTAAGCTGTCAACACTCAGACAAAGAGAGAATTTTGGCAGCAGCAAGAGAAAATATTTTTTCACGTATAAGGAGACTGACTACTATTAGGCTAACAATGGATTTTACAGCAGGAACTTTGCAGGCCAGAAGAGAGTGAGGAGATATTTTCAAAATGCTATTAAAAAAAAAAAAAAAAAGCAGAACAAAACAAAAAATTGCCAACCAAGAATACTATATCCAAAAAAACTATTCTTCAGAAATAAAGACAAGCCTAGACAAATGAAAGCTGAGGAAGTACATCACGTTAGATGTGCCTTATGAGAAATGCTAAAAGGTTTTCTTTAAGCTGAAGGGAAAGGATGCTAATCAGTAACATGAAGACATATGGGTCAAGTGTGTGGCTCACACTTATAATCCCAGTGCTTCAAGAGACTGAGACAGGAGTATCCCTGAGGTCAGGAGTTCAATACCAGCCTAGGCAACATAGTGGCATCTTACCTCTACCAAAAAAAAAAAAAAAGTTTTTAAATTAGCCAGCCATGTTGGCATTCACCTATAGTCTTAGCTATTTGAAAGCTTTAATAACTACAATAATTTTAATGATAGACAGTATAGAAAGATGCAAATTATGACACCAAAAACATAAAATGTGAATAGTAGAGTAAAACAAAGGTTTTGTATGCAATCAAAATTGTTAGCTTAAAATAGGCTGTTATAACTACATCCTATGCAAGCCTCAAGATAACTGCAAAGCATAAGCCCAGAGTAGATACACAAAAGACAAAAAGAAAGAAATAAAAGCATATAAGAACAGAAAATTATCAAATAATCAAGAAAGATAGCAAGGAAGGGAGGGAGAAAAGAATCTGCATGATAAGCAAAAGGCAATTTACAAAATATTATTAGTCCTTACGCATAAATAATTACTTTCAACATAAATGAATTAAATTTCTCAATCAAAAGACAAAATGACTAAATAGATAAAACAAAACCAAACAAACACAAACAAAAAATCTAAGAACAACTATATGCAGTGTATAAGAGATTTCAGCACCTATGATCAAATAATGTTTGACAAAGTGTTAAGAGTATACAGTAGGATAAGACACTCTCTCCAATAAATGGTGTTGGGTAAACTGGATATCCAAATGTGAAAAATACATTATATTTTTATAACATGTACCAAAATAAACTCAAAATGGATTATGTATTTAGAAGTAAATCCTAAAGCCTAGAAAAATTCCTAGAAGAAAACATAAGGAGGAAGATGTATGACGTCTTCCCAAAGTGTTGTGCAATAAAATAAAACTCATATGGAGGATAATATTTGAACTTCAACTTGAGGGATAGGTAAGAATTATCAATCTGGGGAAGTGTAAAGAACAAGCCAGATGAAAACGTCAGCTTGAGGCAATCATGACTGGCCAATAACCTGGCAAGACAGCCTCAGCTCCAGCGTCTGCAGCCCCCTCTACGTGTGTCCATTACAGTACCTATAACATGTGTATAATTATTAAGTTATGCTTCTGTTTTGCTCAGAATATGCTCACATCTTGAAGACAAGAATTGTACCTTTACTCTTTGCCTTAAAGGAATACTAGGAACATGGGAAATCATTAAACATTTATGTTGAAGGATGGGTAAATGGCTATGGCCAAATGATACAAAGTTTGAAAGGATATAGAGAAGAATACTGAGTAGAAATAGAGCTAAATATGAAGGTTTTGAAGTATGTAGAATGTAACAAGAATTTAGGCCAGTGGTTCTCCAAGTATTGTTGGTGGAACCCTGGAACTTAAGACCTTTTCAAGATATCCACGTGATTGAGCCTATTTTTATAATAATACTAAGACGTTATTTTCATGTTTTATTCTCATTGTCTCATGAATGCAAATGCAATTTTTTAGAGGCAAGGTGACATGCAATGATGTCACTATTTTTATGAAAAAGGAAGTGTGTATTTTTATATTTTTTATTAAAAATATCTAAGTATTGGGGCGGTGCCTGTAGTTCAGTGAGTAGGGCACCTGCCCCATATACTAGAGGTGGCGGTTTCAAACCCGGCCCCGGCCAAAAACTTCAAAAAAAAAAATCTAAGTATTAATTTTTTATACAGTAAGTAAAGTATATAACTCACAATAACAAAGGTTCTTTGAAATCCTCAGTAACTCTTCGGAGTATAAAAGGTCCCTGTGACCAAAAATGTGAGAATGGTAGTTTTAGGTAAGACATTACATTTATGAAGTGGGATAGTGTTACAATTATTTCCGTGCTATTTGGCTATTCAGTTCAGTGGTAGTAAAACAGCTAAGTCTGATGGGTCTAAACCTCTATTTGTTTGCATATTAGTATGTTTTCATAATGAGTTGTTACATTTTTCATGTTTTTAGTGAGAAGTCTATATAGCGACCTTGGATGCAGCTTAAACACACCACCCAAGCCCATAACATTAAGCAAAGTAAACATTTAACCATTATATATTAGGTTTGAATAACATTTCTGTCTTGAATGATGACTCTGGGTAAAGAAGTTGATTGTCTATATTTATACAGACTACATCAAACTAGGTGTATTCTGTGATTCCAGAAGACACTGGCTAAGAATAGAGTTAGCTTAAAAGCTGTGGCTTTGATGAATCTTGCCATTTGGTCTAAATTATTTTAAAGTATTTCTTAACAGTTTAGTTATTTCAAACTACTTTATGTTCTCCAGTGCCCATTTGAAATTTTGGTCTCTCTTTTGGTACATTTCTTGCCTTAAAACTTTATACTTGTTTTCACTTTGACTAAGCTGACTAATTTTGAGTGCTATGATATTTGGGCTGGAGTCCGGGAACTTCTTAACCTGATAACAATAGGGTGCTTACATATGCAATATTCATTTCCTGAACTCATTTTCACCTCACTTGGATACTTTTAATTTTCCATTTTCTTTTAATATATGAGTCAAAGGTGCTATCCAAGTTAGTATCAAAAAGAGGGCACAGAAGACATCCTGTTGTGCAGATTTTTTAAATGAGTACAGAATGTATTATCAAATTCCTACTTTCATTTATAATACTACTCCAAAAAGAAAAAAAAAGGTAAGGCATATTTTAATCATTATACAGGCATTATCAATTAATGCTTATTGAAGCATCGATGGGAGTTTTTCTTTATTTTTCTAGGCTCTATAGAGAGAGTCTTAACTACTAAATACTCAAATTAACATTTGCTATAATTTGTTTTTACTATGAAATCTTCCCAAGGACTTTCCCAATGTTATCCAAAAATCTACAAATAATTTACCTAAAAAATATACCCTCTATACCTTCCAATCAGAATGAACCCAAGCAAAAAAAAAAAAATGTTAATTTGGTCCTTTTATTTCTTATATCAGCGTTCTTGTCCACGTGCATGGAATGATTAAACACAAAAGAAAACACAAGAGATTGGTGATCCAAATCTCTATCTGATAAAGGATTAAATTCATATCCAGTATTCACAGAGGTATAAAGTTTCCCAATACTAATTTTTAGTTAATCTAATGTTTTTGAAGCACCCTTTGAGTTTAGTAAAGATTGCAAGTGATTTTCTAGCTCATCGATCGAAAAGCTAAGCTACAAATTAGGATGGAATTTTCCCTCATTTTTTTCTTTCGCTATCTTTCATTAATCTTTTATTTTAAAGACCAGCAGAAAAGCACCAGCTTTCAATACTCTTATGGTAAAAGATGAGGTACTGAGTTAAAACTGAGACCTTAGACTTTGACACCTGGGAGTCCTCATGTTATTCTACGTTATAAATTTGAATGAGTTTATTGCATATGATGCTATAGAGTTCTGTGGTGGCAGAATTTCATGACAAATGAACTAAAATAAAAAAGAAGACCTAGAATTATTCCTCAAAGTAAAGTTATCCTGACTGATTTTTTTCTTCATAAACTGGTTTATTAGAAAATATTTTTGTATAGTTTCTGATGAAGACAAAGTGTGTTGTATCTCATAAAATTATGTGTCAGGATGCCCTTATCTTGTTTTATTCATAGTTCAATAGCATCTGTGTGGACAGCTTTCACTTGTGTCCTACACACAGTTAGATAGGGAAGGTAGAGCTGCATTTGCTTCAGTTTGATTACGTTGTTGAAGTGTCTATTATGCGATTAAGGGACACATAGGTGCTATTGGATCAGTTGGACTGTTCAGAGTGTATTTGTCGTCTCTAACCTTTATTATTTAACAAGATCTTAGCTCTGAAAGCACATACAGCCCTGTGTGTGTATGGGTGTGCGTGTGTCCCTGAAACAAGGCGGGCAGAGATGGAGACAAAGCAAAGACCCAGAGAGAAAGCATAAATTGAGGGAATAACAGTCTCTAGGCCAAAGGTATAACAAACATTGTCATTGATTATAAAAATGTATGCTTTCCACACAACTTTCACATATACCATGTAATTTTTTAATTGCAAAAATAAAACCATTGAGACAGCAGGGGAGACATTATAATACCTTTTTCTTTTCTTTTTTTTTGGCAGTTTTTGGCTGGGGCTGGGTTTAAACCTGCCACCTCCAGCTTATGGGGCTGGTGCCCTATTCCTTTGATCCACAGGTACCACCCGGGGAGACATTATAATATCTATTATTCCAATGTAAAACTAAGACAGGGCATGAGAATTGAATTTCATCACCCAATAAATTTATGGACAGTATAAACTAAAGTAATTTTTTCTTCATATTTTCTTTAAAATACATAGTGGAATATGTAAATATTTTGATTTTTTGGAATAGACAATGAGTAATAAATTATTGGAGAGCTGTCCAATCTATGGAATTTTCCAGAAGTAATGTTAGAACTTAAGATTTTCTTCATCTTCAGAATGTAGATCTGAATCTTCTTTTAAGAGCAGTTTTAGGTTCACAGCTAAATTGAGCATAAAGTACAAACAGATCCCACAACCCCCACATACATACATCCTCTCCCACTATTAACATCCCATGACACTGGGGTACATCTTTTGCAATCAATAAACCAACTACCATCCAATGGCCATAGTTTACAATAGGCTTCACTCTAGGTGTACAGTCTATGAGTTTTGACAGGTATACAATGACAAGTATCAGACATTATAGTATCATATAGAATAGTTTCACTGCCTCCGAATCCCCTGTGTTCTACCTATTCAATCTTCCCTCTCCCCACACCCCTGGTAACCACTGAACTTTTTTTTATTGCTTCCATATTTTTGCCTTTTCCAGAATATTCTGTGCTTGAAATCATGCAGTATGAAACAAATTCTTATTTTTAGTTCACTTAGTAGCATTCATTTCAGATCCTTCCCCTGTTTCATGGCTGACTATTCACTTTGTTGTATCTCTGAATAAGATTCTGTTGTATGACTGCATCACAATTTTTTTATATATTCACCACTCAGTTGTTTGTGAGTTTTTACACTTATGAACTAAGCTGCTGTAAACATTCATATGAAGGTTTTTTTGTAGATATAAGTTTTCAACTCATCCATGTAAATACCAAGGAGCACAATCTGATGGTTAGGGTATGTTTAGTATTTGTAAGAAACTGTCAAACTGTTTCCTAATGTGGCTGCACCATTTTGCATTTTCACCAAAAATGAATGAGAAGTTCTGTTGCTCATATCCTCACTAGGATTTGAGGTTATCAGTGATTTTGAATTTTGGCCATTCTAATAGTGTGTAGTGGTATTTCCTTATTGCTTTTATTTGCAATCACCCTCATGATGTAAAATGTTGAGCGTCTTTCTATATGATTATTTGTCATCTGTATAATTTCTTTGGTAAGATGTCTGTTTGGATCTTTTAGCCAATTTTTAATTAGGTTGTTTGCTCTCTGACTGTCAAATTTTAAGGGTTATTTGTATATTTGGATACAGGTCCTTTATTAACTATGTGTTTTGAAAATGTTTTCTCCTTCTCTGTGGCTCCTCTTTTAATACTCTTGATAGTGCCTTTCATAGGGAAGAGTTTTGTTTTTCCTTTAATTTTAATGAAGTCTGACTTAATTGTTTTTGTTTCGTGGATCATGGACTCATGTTTGTGATAGTTAATTTTCTGTCAACTTGGCTAGGCCATGGTACCCAGTTTTTGGTCAAACATTAGTCTAGATGTTGTTGTGAATTTATTTTTATATGTGATTAACATTTAAATCAGTAGACTTTGAGTAAATCAGATTATCCTCTATAATGTGGATAAGTTTCATTCAGTCAGCTGAAGACCTTAAAAGAAAAGAGTGAGGTCCTTCAAGGAAGAATGCATTCTGTCACTAGACTACCCCCTACTCTAGAGAGCAACATCAAATTTTCTTTGGGTATCCTCTGCCCAGCAATCTTGCCTTGCAAATTTTGGACTTGCCAACCCTCACAGTTGCATAAAGCAATTCCTTAAATTCTCTCATTCATTCTCTCTCTCTACCTCACAGAAAGCAACTCTTTAAATTCTCTTTCTCATTCTCTCTCTCTTCCCGCACCAGTCCACACACACACAAAATTGGTTCTGTTTCTCTTGAAAAACCTAACACATAGTTTGTTTCTGACAATTGTTCTAGAGGAACAGAATCTCAAGGATAATTTTTATAAATGGGTCTTAGGTTTTCTGGAATTGGCACTCTAACCTAATTAGCTTAAATCCTATTCATAACTATTTCCAGCACAAAGATCACTATCACTGGCTCGGTGCCTGTAGCTCAGAGGCACCAGCCACATACGCTAGAGCTGGGGGGGGGTTGAATCCAGCCCCAGGCCTGCCAAACAACAATGACTATATAACCAAAAAATAGCCAGGTGTTGTGGAGGGTGCCTGTAGTCCCAGCAACTTGGGAAGCTGAGGCAAGAGAATCACTTAAGCCCGAGAGTTTGAGGTTGCTATATGTTGCGACACCATGGCACTCTACTGAGGGCAATATAGTGAGATTTTCTTTCTATATAAAAAAAAACGCAAAGATCACTATCACTGATAGTCCATGACATAATGTGGCAATAGAGATATGCAAAATTTCACCATGGAAACTTACTTCTACTTAAATACTTGTAAGAGGCAAGGTTCTGGGAGACCATGTATTTGCTCCATTAGAACAGTTTTGTCAAACTGATGAATGTAATGAGATCAACTGGTCACTTATAATTGTTTGGACAAAGTGAGGAGAGAAAAAAATGAGCTCAGGTACTTGAATTCCCTTCTTTCCTTCCTTTCTTCCTTCCATTTCCTTGTTTATAACTTACCTGAAGTTCTGAAATAAATTTTCACTGCATAGGCTCTCAGAGAGGAAAAATAAAACAACTAATTGCTGACTTAAATTATAAATTAACCTAATTCAAAACTTAAACATGCTTTTAGGTTTGTCCTTAAATTTATCCTTTCAAATTTCCACCTACTCCCCCTTTTCCCCTTCAATACAATAACATTCTGTAAACAAATATAGTCTCCATTTTGGGAGAGGCGATTGCCTGGTGTAACTCTTGCTTTTGGGTTTGTGCCTGTTGTTGGACAAAGAAGGGAGGTGGTTGGCACCCTGCCTTTCCCTCACATGGCCCTGCAGGTGCCCAGTGGCGAACTCTACAACTTTCTCCTAGAGTCTTTCAGGGCTAATAGGCCTCCAGGCTCTCCTAGCCCTTCCAATCTCAACTCTATTGATGAGACAGACCTTCCAGAAATTGTTTTATGACTTCTGCTTCTCCCACAACCCACATAGTCATTTCAGGAGCTCTTCACTGCAGAGACACCATGACAGTACCATGGGGACTCTGGCACACTGCTCAGACTGTGTTTCAAGTCTCCATTCCTGTCTGCATACCTAAATAAAAGGCACCTGGAATGGTTTGGTCAAATGATATTTTGTAATAAGGAGTTATTTGTGTTAAACTCAAGAACTGAAGGCACTTTATTCTATAAACAGGTTTTCCCGTGTAACTCTTACCCCAGAAGCCTAAATCTCAATGTCGATTGTTTACACAGCAACACTGGGCCACCCATTACCCCCACTTTGGTAATTGTGTTCTGGGTATGCTATGTTGGATCCACATGGCTTAAATATTCACTTTTTAAGGGTAATAGAAGGTAACCAATGTGACCACAGAGGCATAGTTAGAGTACAAAGAGTTCATAGTATTATTACCATGTGTTTTCTGGGCTCAGACCATAAGCTCTGTTTATTTTATTTATTCAATGGAAAACTATGCCAAAAAATGTCACATACAGTCTAATGATTCATTTGTTGACCTAGATAATTTAGCTATTTGAGGGCACTCCCACTCACACTTTTTAAATTAAATGAATGCCAGCTATTCATTTTGTTATTTCTTGAGATAAATTCTTGTTATGGGAGAAAGAAAGAAGCAAACACATGCATAGCTAAGTAGCAAATGAGGCATGCACAGATGGATTGGAGAGGAGAAGAGAAAAAATGATGAGAATACAGGAAATTCTTCCTGTAGACTGAAGCAGTTATGGGAGTCAAAGAAAAAAACAATGGTTGTGGAAGCAAAGATTTCAAGTTTAATCCATGGACACATCCTATGAAACCACTCAAATTTAAGACTCTAAAATGTTTCTACTACAAATATAATCCCGAATGTTTTTTATATACATGTATATATGTGTGTATGCATATATATGTATATGTATATTTATATACTCAAATATATATATATACACATACACAGTACAACCTCTGTAAGTTGATCACCCAAGAGACTGTAACAAACAGGTCAACATACTAAGGTGGCCAATATAAGGAACTAGGCCTATTGTACTGATACCTATATGTGGTGCATGTCCAGTCTAAGAAAATTTGGTCAACTTAAGGTGATCAAAGTAGGAAGATGGTCAACCATAGAGGTTCAATTGTATTTGATTTAAAATATTCTTCATTCAAAAATTTGGAAGCAATTTTAATCCACTACTCAGAAGAATAAATTTTTTACACATCAGAAAAATAAACTGAAATAATGGACACTATTTGGCAGAAAACATTTTACTTGTGGTAGAGTTAATATTAATATTGACCAATATTGATGTTGACCAAAAATCTATTAACTGAGTAAATTTTACTAATTTTACGTAGTTGAAACTTCAATTATATTGCTTCTTAAATTGGAAAATATATTAATAAAATATTGAAAACTTTTTAAAAAGAAAGAAATATTCAACATAGGCTCAAGCAATTTGCCTGCTGTACATTTCAGAAAATAATTCCAAAGACTATTTGTTCCAAAAATTCTTCTTGATATTGTTACAGATGTTATGTTCATGTTATTATTACTTCTGTGTTTGCATTTAGAGACTCTATTAAGGGTTATTGTCTATAACATTTGGTTTCAATACATAACGTGTGTGTGTGTGTGGTGGAGGAGAGTTTAGGTATATAGATAATTGTGTTAATCAATTCTTTTCCTATAAATAATTGTTTGTTAATCTCAACCTCAGATATCTGAATTATTTATGTAGTTTATAATAATCTATATTTACAGGACCTTTACAACCTTGAATCAAAATTTCCATCAGTTGGTTCAAGCATATGTGTTGAAAACCAAACAGACTAAAACATTGATGACTACTCAGTGTTTGAGAACCATAGTGTTTAAATAAATGAGCTCAAATGACTTTTTAATACCAGTATTTGATGCCAGTAAGTATAATCAATAAGTATATGAAGAAGACTTTCTACATCAAAATTTCCATCCTTGGCTGGGCATGGTGGCTCACACCTGTAATCCTAGTACTCTGGGAGGCTGAGACAGGTGGATTGCCTGAGTTTGAGACTAGCCTGAGCAAGAGCAAGACCCTGTCTCAAAAAAAAAAAAATAGCTAAGCTATTAGTGGTAGGCTCTTGTATTTCTAGCTACTTGGGAAGCTGAGGTAAGAGAATTGCTTACGACCAAGAGTTTGAGGTTGCTGTGAGCTATGATGCCACAGCACTCTACTGAGGGTGACAAAGTGAGACTGCCTAAAAAAAATTCCATCTCTTTGTATAGGAGTAGTTTCATTCTGATAATAAATTATTTTAATTCTATATTCTATACCCATGTCCTCTAGATCCTTGATTGTCACTGTGGAGTTTTTGTTTAAATATGTTTTACCTTACACATCTAGATTTAGGCTCTCATTTAAATCCCTTCAAACAATAAAGAATTGGGAAAAATCATTTGAAACATTCTAAACCAACCGCATTTTACAATTTTTAATGAAAACAAGAGGGATGAAAGTAGTTAAGAGTGAAGCATGGGTAATTTCAACTGCCACATGCACTACTTGTATGTGTTTGGCATTTTTGAACATTTCTTCATTTTATTAAATGAAATGACCTCAGAAAACAGAGCCAATGACTCTTGAGTTATGGACAGAATAAGTCCTTTAATTTGAACAAATAGCAAGTTAACTCTGGTAAATTGAGTCTATGTTCATGATGAATGAATAAAATGCACTGCTGAACCATGTTAAAACAATTTTTATTTTATTATAATAACAATTCGAATTAAAAATTTGTAGTGGGGTTTGTCTGCATATGTATGTGTATTATTCTAGAATAATAATTAAAATCATTTGCATTTGATGAAAACATTAAATGCTGTTGTTATTTCATTAATATAGGAAAACATTCAAAATAGAAAGAGGCAAGGATAAGAAATTTGTAGTGAGGGAGAAACAGTTGAATAATATTCAGCAACCTACAAAGGGCTGGAAGTCTTCCAGGGCACGTGAGCTATAACTGGCCTGAATTTTTGTTGATAGCAGAGATCTGCCCTTTAAGGTCTTATTAGGTTCTCTATGCTGGGAGATAGAATTCAATGCACATAATTATCCATTGTATATTAATCTTCTCTATTTTTGAATATTGCTTTTGTTGAAATTAATTATGCCTGACAAAAATGAGAAGTGTTATTTTATCTGTGTGTTCTTATCAAGTGACTATCAGTCAAGAAATGCTAACATTTTAAAAGAACTGAAAAGCTGAGTGTAAAATTAGAGTTTGCAAGAAAGACTGATCCTCTGATGTTTTAGTGGAGTTATCTTCTCTTCACTTCTTCCACCTTTTATTTTTTTCTGAAGCCCTCTTTGAGTGAAAGATCCATGTGTTTTGATCATTTGTTATCGAGAGTTGGAATTTTCAGTGTGTGGCAAGTCTGTGATCCTGTATTAATGGAAACAAAGGAAAATTCTATCTATAAATGATATTGTCTAATATGCTGAAAACCTCTTTGTTACTTACTAAATTAACTATATATTTTTAAAAATTAGATGTCCTACAAAAAGAAGTTAGGGCAAATATGGTGAAAACAATAAAGTTTTCTAGACTCTCAAGCAAAATGATGGCAGATTAATATTTTGATGGAATCTTTAAAACATCACTAAGAATTTTTCCTATTATGGGATGTTTTTCAGTTGACTCCATAATCTTTTTTAAATAATAAAAACTACAATGTACTTAATACTTTTATGAAACCAGTTTATAATTACTTAAATTTTCTTATGAAAGATAGGTCACAACTTTAGCCTAGGATGAAGGAGCGAAGTGGAGGGGGATGGGAGGGTCGGGAGGAGGTTTGATAGAGGGCGGGGAAATGGAGGGACCACACCTATGGAGCATATTGTAAGGGTACAAGTCAAATCTACCAAGAACATAAATGTCTTAACATAATAATTAAGTAAATGAGATAAAAGCTATATTAGTTTGATGTTAATATTCCAAATTGTATTAAAAAATCAACACATTGTACCCCACAAATGCATAAATGTATTCATGATCTATGTGTATATGATTTAATAAAAAAAATAAAAACTAGAAAACAATAACAACAAAAAGCCCTATGCAAAACACAAGTTACAATAGCAGCCCTAAAACACTAGTCTCAGAAATACCTCTATTCTTTAAGTAATATGGAAATAGCTACCCAGTGTTCAAATGATGTACTGTTTCAGACAATGATATACATTCTCCACTTAAAAGATCTTGATCCAGACGTTGAATAGAAACCTTTACTATTCCAACCTCCCATCACTCACCACTGGGATTTCCAGGCTATCTTTATAAGCAAAATATTCAGACAACTGGACAAACAACAAAAAGTAAGGCAGCCACACTTCAAATTCTTATGTTTGTTCAACCTGCACACAACTTGGAAAATCTCTTACAGTTGTATCTAAGGAAAACATAAGGTTTCCAAACACAGGGGTATACTGTCCACTATTGCCTTATCTCTACTTTCTCATCCCATAAGCTTGCTGCTAAAATCAGACCTATAAAATCCTAGGACCTTCTCCCTCCCCCCAACAAATAGGCAGTGCAATATTTTACTGATGCTGAAAAGAATTATCTACCTGCTAAGCTAGTAAAGTGAGGTTGTATTCAGTAAAAAGGTTACACAAAGAGTAAATCTGTGCTTCTTATTTTTAGACATTATAGCAGGTGAACTAGAAATACTTGGCAGGCTTTAAAAAGCTATTTCCACTCTTAACTGTGCCACAGTAAACAATGTCTAGACTTGCAATGTCTAGCCCATCAAGGCAGTCAGTCCTAATGTCTTTACCCTTCACTGACAGCGACTTCAGTTGATATCTACAATCTAACTACAACAATTTTAAACTCTACTGTAACTCCTGGATATTATTCATTTGAGTTATCTTCTTAATCTCATTGGGTAGCACAGTATCTCCAACAAGAAAAGAAGGATATGTCAGACTAGAAATGAATGCCATGGTTACATAAGCTTGGCTTGTGGATTCCTAAGTTGAACTTGGACATTTCCACTATTAAAGCATAAAAAATCATTTCTGGTCTAGTAATGGTCATATGAGCCACATGAGATGGAAAACAATCCATGGTAAGCTTTACTACATTACTCTTCTTCCCTTTTTCTCTCACACCATTCTAACTAAAAGCTACTTGATAAAGTAGGAGTCAAGAAGATGTCCGTTATCTGTCTCGCTTATTTGTTAATTCCACTCTTCTGTGTCCAAAAATAGCTAGAAAGGTCTGAAAAAAATAGTTTAAAAATAGTCAAGAGAAGAAGTTGGACTTTCAAAATAAATAAGATAGAAAAAATTAAGATGAAGTCATGGATAAAGATTAAAACGAGAAGTTGGAACTTAAATGTCTATTGACTAGACAAAACCAGGCTAGATATTTCATCTATTTATTCATTTAAAAATAGCACTTACATAGGAGAAGAAGAGACGGCGAAGGTAAAGTTCTTGTGCTTCATGAGGTTATATTCTAGGAGCAATGCAAACTCACAAATACTTTCCTACCCATGTAGATTGTGGCAGAGTTTTATCTTTAGAGTTATAAACACATTGGGCAGAATTTTCATTGGTAATTCAAGAAATTGAAGTTGATACCAAAGAATAGGTCAGAGCTCCGAAAGTAACAAACTCTGCTTGTTCAGGTCTGCCTTAAAAGGCCGAGGCATGCTTCAAATGTCTTTGATACCCTAACATTAATAGTTGCTTTTATTCTTTCTTATTTTAGTGATTTATGGTTTTAATTATCTGATTCTGTTCATACTGAAAAAACTTAAATTCTAAATCAGAAGGAATTATAAAAATAAAAAAATTTTTTTTTAAATGTAGACAAACACAAAAAAACCTCCTTCACTGCAGGCCTAAAAGCCCTTGTTCTTGCGCTCCACTGCTACCACCGGTGTCATGCATTAGGTTTCGGTGGTGACTACCCGAAAAATGCGTCTCCTATTCCAATCTTGTGAACTTTCTTGATTCTCTAACAAGAATGTAAATAAATGATTTCTGTTCCTTCCTGTAGCAATTTCAATCCTTTTATCAGATTGAATTTTATGCCATTGTTTGGCGACGCTGTTTATGGAAAACACTTTTCCCATAAAAGTTGTCCCTGCAGTAGACACATACAGAAAAGTCCATGTCACCTGAAGCAAGAACTCAATATCTTATATGATCCCCTACCCTGTTGTATAGACAATGTAACTCTGTATAATCTATTTTCACATGAATTTTGAGTAGATACTTTTCTACGAAATTACTAAAACAAAAGATATTAATAAAATTCTTTCATTCGTTTATAATTTTTAGTTGACCTATAATATTTATTACCCAACTATGTCAAATCCTTGCAACACAGAACAGAATCTAAATACTTTTCTTGCAAAGGGCGAGACAGATAGAACATATTTTAGACTTTGTGGGCTGAAAGGCAAAATTAAGGATATTATGTAGGCATAGATACAACCATTTAACATGCAATTATTTAAAATTGTTAAAAACCATTCTTAGCTTGGGTACTATAAAAAAATAGGTAGTGAGCTAGATTTGATCCAAGAGCTGAAGTTTACCAATCCCAATATAGAACCTTGTAACACTGTGTTTATTTCTCACTAACGCATTTGTTACACTTACGTATAAATTGAATAATAACTCTCTTTCCAAGATTCTGTCTCCATGAATTCAGGAATTACATCCAACCCTAACAGTTAATACAGTGATTAGTTTATACTAAAGGCTGAATAGATTTTAGTCTCTGTCCCATCACTACGCCTCTACAGGGTTGATCTTTCAGGGTAGGGGCAGGGGCAGATCTTATTCATTTTGTTTTTGTCCCTAATACTCTTACATATCAGAAGCATAGGAGTGGGTATTTTTTAATAAAACAATGGCCGTAAATAACTCTTCCCTCTTCTAGGGCACAGAGGCCAGTGTGCAGAAGCATCTTTGTATCATACCATCCTTCTGTTATAGATGTGGTAAGACTGGAATGAGGTCTGCATCAAAGCAGAATCTGACAGTGGTTCCTCTATGCAGAGAGTAGGAGGGTTGAAAGCACAATTTAAGTCAAATGGCCATGCACTGATTTCTATTAACTTCATTTCTTTTTCTGGTAGTTGTCAAGTTAACGGCTTTAGAGAGTAATAAGGATTTTAGATTTTAAAACTGAACATTTTTCCCAACCACCATAAAACCTACCCACATGGTTGCTGCCTCAGGAATCCTCCCAGCTGCATCCTGTAAAGGCAAAAGGAATTGCAAGGGGTTACATTTCAGAGAGAAGTAGATTTAGTACCACCAAGGAGAATTTAGTTATTGAAAATATCTGTTCAAGATCTGATATTATAAACTTGTTCAGAATAATTCATATTGAATATTTAATCATCTTTTGTCTGATTAACATCAATTAACTTTTAACATCAATTAAAGTCGAATGGTTAAAAGCATTCTACTAGATTGATGGCCTAATGAAATGCATATATTAAATCATTTCTATTAATCCCTTCCTTTCCTCCCTCCTTCCTTTCTTAGTTTCTCTCTTTCTTGATTTCTTCCATTATTTCTTCCTTTCCCTTCTTTTTTCTTCCTTCCTTCCTCTTTCTCTCACTTCTTGCTCCCTCATGTAAACTCCTATTTCAATATATTACAAAGATATGAGGGAAAACACATATTTTGTTAGGTATTCACAAAGTACATGAATAGCAGTTTCAGGTGAAAGACAAAGTTTGTGTTTCTCTAGTTTTCATACTGACCTCTGCACAGTCACCTCAGATAATACTGAAAATGAGTAATTTGTTGACTTGTAATGAATATTCTCTCTAAAGCAGAGAGCGGAACTCATCTCCATGGTGATGTAGGTTTCCCAGTTGTAATACCAAAAATATTTATTTTTATTTTTTATTATTTTTTATTTTTTTATTGAATCATGGCTGTGTACATTAGTTCAATCATGGGGTACAGTGTGCGGGCTTCATATGCAATCTGAGATATTTTTATCAACCTGATTGCCATAACATTCATGAGGTTTTTCTCGTTTACTATGTGAAAACATTTTTGATCTGTATTTATAAGTTTTCTCCTGACCCTTCAAATATGTACCACATGTGATCTCACCCTTTGTCCTATCTCCCCTCACCCTCTCCCACCCCTTCCCTCCCTCTCCCCTTTCCCCATCTTCCTGTGCAATAAATGGGTTGTAGCCTTCACTTGAACGATAAAGAATTTGTCTCATATTAGGGGTGTATACATTGGATACTTTTTCTTACATTCTAGAGATACTTTGCTA
>CAUYON010104773.1:0-18388 GCA_963573935.1 Arctocebus calabarensis | reverse complement strand
GGACCCCTTGTGAGCACATAGGAGCAGAGGTTTTATTCCAAGTGCAACAGAAGCTATAGGAGGGTTTCAGGCAGGAGAGTGTATTTTTTTTTTTTTTTTTGTAGAGACAGAGTCTCACTTTATCGCCCTGGGTAGAGTGCCGTGGCGTCACACTGCTCACAGCAACCTCCAGCTCTGGGGCTTAAGTGATTCTCTTGCCTCAGCCTCCCTAGTAGCTGGGACTACAGGCGCCCGCCACAGCGCCCGGCTATTTTTTTGTTTTGCAGTTCGGCCGAGGCCGGGCTTGAACCCGCCACAGATATATGGGGCTGGAGCTCTGCTCGCTGAGCCACAGGAGCCGCCCTCCACTACTTTTTAATATATGAATTTTTTTGTGTGCAGAATTAAGATAATACTTTAATCAAGATTTCTTTGTTCTGTTTTGTTTGTAGAATCAGTAAATACAGCCAAGAATGCTAACTCTTGGACTTCAGAAAATATTGTGGCAATATTCAATGTGATTGAAAAAGAATGTAGGGAGTTAAGAAAGGAAGGAGGGGAAGAGGGGCAGAAAGGAAGGTAGAGGGCCTCCCATATCCCCTCACGGACCTGGAGCTGTTAGAGGGGGCATTTTGCTTTCATCTAACTTTCATCTTCCTATCAACCATGTGTCCAGCACTATCCTGAGAGCTGTAGATAAAACAAATGTCCCATCTATTGTCCTTCATGAACTCAAAACCTAAAAGGAGCAACAGTTATAGCCACAAAATATTTCAATACATGGGAAGACCTAGTGAACTCAGAAAACATTCTAAATCCCAAACCCTTTTGAGTTATTCAGGTGAACTCCTCAAATCACAACTCACTGTGGACCATGAACGAGGACAGCAAAGGCACCAGGGCAGGAAGGCAGGACAGGGGAGACAGGTCATGGGCCACAGGACAGGCCTTGGGAGGCAGGGGGCAGTTAACCATGTTGGTGAGAGGTGTGTTGTGGCAAATAGCTCAGCAACATGGAAACATCATTAACGGCACCAGTCATTTCCATTTAACATTTTCTTTAATAATAACATTGCATTATTTTTGAGGAAAAAATAATTTTGCTTTCCACGTTCATAACCATTCAAAGTATCTCATTGAGACAATGAGCAAATACAGGTCCTTGGTATTCAAGCTTCTTTCTCATCTCTGACCCATAAAATTCTGAAAGCTCACATTCTTCAGTTTGTCAATGACTATTGTTCAACCTTCTATGAACTAATCTCTGGAAAATGCCATTTTTCTATTCCTTTTAAAAAATTAGGGTCTAAGATTATGCTTTTGGAAATACAAAGGTCAAGGGCATTCATAATGTCCTTCTTGTTTTGTTTCGTTTTGTTTGTAATAAAGCAGTCAGAGACTACTTACACTTAATTTATGTCTTAGTATGTATGACTAGAATTCGAAGTGCCATTGACTTGATGGCTTTAGACAGGAGAAATACATTTACTCTCTCATTCTTCTGGAGCCTAGATATCAAAATCAAGGTGCTGTTGCGGCCAGGTTTTCTGTTCTGTGCATTTCTTTTGTCTCTGCGTGGTGCCAGCAATCCTTGGTGGTCCTTGGCTTGCAGCTGTGTGACTCTACGTTCCATTCCCTGGTGTCCTGTGTGAGTGCCTCTGACTTCCCTCCTTATAAAGGCCCCTCACATTGGGTGAGGGACCACCTTAAAGACCTTATTCTACCTTGCTTACATGGGTAAAGACTTTATTTCCAAACAAGATCATATTCAGAAGTACTGAGCACTATTATGTGAACATAGTACTTTGGAAGACATAATTCAACTCACACTTTTCAAATTGATACAATTGTAGAATATCCAAATTAGGAAATAGCTGCAGAAGAAATAACTATCTTATAAACCAGACAATACTGGGTGCTGAATGCATAAAATACTAAATAGAGACAGATGACCCAATTTAGGAGGAACATGGAGAATGATAGGTATTTAAAGGCTGAAAACTTGAGGCTTTAAAGTTCATGCTTAATGTAAAGGTTACAGGTGAAAAAATTAGCTAATGATTTCAAAAAAGCAGCTTTAAATACTTTGGAGATAGTACTAAAAGTTCTTCTGAGATAGAAGAGTTTTCAGTAACTTCTTGTTCTTGTTGCTATTGTTATAAGAATACATACTTATTTTTCTGTGCATTCTGAGCTGGCTGCCATATGTGGTATTAAAAAAAAATCGGTCCCCAAATACAGTTGTCGTTTCTAAGGCTGCTCTCCCAGTCTACCTCGAATCAGGCTGACAGCAGCATAATGTGCCTTCCCCCAGTTCCGGGGGCTAGAAATTAAAAATCAAGATGTAAACAAGCTCCCGCTCCCTCTGACACTCTGGGCAGATCTTCACTTCACCTCTTTCCTGCCAGCTCCTGGCTGGGGTCTTCAATCTTTGCCATCTCTTGGCTCATAACTGCCTCACTCCAGTCTCTGCCTGTGTCACCTCCTGGCCTTCTCCCCCCGGGATATCAATCATCCTGGATTAGGGCCCATCTTAATCTTAACTTGATTACATCTGCAACTAGCCTATTTGTAGGTAAGGTCGCAGTCGCAGGTGTTGGGTCTTAGGCCTTCCACATATTCTTTCTGGGGTCACAACTCCACCGGCAACTTCCCTGTGGCAGCTTCCTGCGCCGTCCTCTTTAGAAATGTAATAAGAAAATCAGAGTTAATCACTTGGTACTTTGAACAATGTTTGTCGTATCAGGTACTTTCAAAACACATTTTAAAGGATATTTTTGTGTTTACATGGATGGAGCTGGAACATATTCTTCTTAGCAAAGTATCTCAAGAATGGAAGAAAAAGTATCCAATGTACTTAGCCCTAATATGAAGCTAATTTATAGCTTTCATATAAGGGCTAAAACCCAATTATAGCACAAGAATACAGGGAAAAGGGAAAGGGAGTGGAGGGGAGAGGGGAGGATTGGTGGATGGAGGGCAATTAGTGGGATCACACCTATGGTGCATCTTAGCTGGGTACTGGTGAAAATTATTGAATGTAGAGTATCAATGTCTTTATATAGTGATCAAGAAAATGCTATGAAGGCTATCTCTAACAGTACGATCAAAATATTTGATTGTGTATGAAGCACATTCTGCCATATGATTGCACCAATGTACACAATTATGATTTAATAAAATTATAAAAAAAAAAAATAAAATAAATTTAATGCAGGATTCAGCACTCGTAGCACAGTGGCTACGGCACCAGCCACATACACTGAAGCTGGTTGGTTTGAACCCGGCCTGGGTCAGCTAACCGATCAATGACAACTGCAACAAAAATAGCTGGGCGTTGTGGCAGGCACCTGTAGTCCCAGCTACTTGTGAGGCTAAAGCAAGAGAATTGCTTGAGCCAAAGAGTTTGAAGTTGCTGTGCACTGTGACGCTACAGCGCTCTACTGATGGTGACGTGAGACTCTGTCTCAAAAAAAAAAAAAATACAGGATAAGCCCTCTTGTCTAACATAACCATTTGCATTAATAAAAACAGGGAATCTGAAAAATATAAGTACCTTGCCTATTTTTATTGTGATTATATGTATAAAACATAAAATTTGCCTTTTTAACATGTACTTTTATGGATTAATTATTACATTCACATTTTTATGCAATCATCACCACTTTCCATCTCCAGAACTTTTTCATCTTCCCTAACATACGGTCATTTGGAATTTACTAGTCTTTTAATTTGAGGCCAATATCTTTTCTTTGATAATGGTCACTTGATTGGAATTCCCCCTCGCCACCTTTTTTGCATAAACTACCACTGTCTAGGATTTCCAGTTTCAATTTTTAAAAATGAAACAAGAACTGAAAGACACTTGGGAAGGAATCTGAGTGCAGAATCCTCCCAGATTCCTTCCTGTCTCTGCCCATGTAAGAGTACTACACATGTGGTCCTGTCCAAGGCTATTTTGAAAGCAAATTTTGAATTGCCCTACCTTTATCCAGTCTTTCTAACACACTCAATCTAGCTTCTGTAGCAACAAAAAATTGATATATTTGTATGTTATTGGTATTCATAACATTAAATGGTGTTTTTTAGAGATTTGGAGTTCCAACATAGCTGACTCATAGAAAGCATGCAGCTACACTAGTGGGGACAGAAGTGTGGGGCATCTAGAGAGCTATCTGCTTGCTGTGAGAGTCTGAAGTGAAGGGCGTCACTTATGAAATGGTCTGTCAAGTCAGATATTAAAATAATGGGATTAAAAATAGCATGCATACCTGTGATGGTTAATTTTATGTGTCATCTTGACATGGGGTACCCAGACATTTGGTCAAACATTATTCTTAGCGTGTTTGTTGATGCGGTTAACATTTAACTAGGTAGACTAAGTGAGGCAGATTGCCCTCCCCACGTAGATGTGCCTTGTCCAAACAACTGAAGAGGTGAACACCTTCATCTTCAGGAAGGCTGAAGAAGAGGGAACTCCTTCCAACTGCTTTGAGCTGGGACACCAGTTTCTTTTTGACCTTTGGACTTGAACTGAAGCATCAGCTTTTAGGGGGGGTCTCCAGTCTGCCAGTTTTCAGACTGGAAATACATATTAACTTCCCTGTCCTCCAGCTTGCCAAGTATAGCTTGGAATTTCTCAGCCTCCAATAATTGCATGAGCCAAATCTTGATAATAAATAAATCTGTTTATATATATCTATCCTATTGATTCTGTTTCTCTGGAGAACCCTGATTAATACAATACCAGACACCTAAAATGCAATGTGGATCTTAGAACAGAAAAAAGACATTATTGGAAAATCCAATGAAATTCACAACAAGTGTAGAATTTGGTTAATAGTAATGCACCTGTGTTGGTTTTGTATTCGTGACAAATATGCCACAGTAATGTAAAATGTTAACAACAGAAGACATAGGTTGAGAGTTAAATGAGAACACCGTATTATCTTTGCAAAATTTCTGTAAATCTAAGATTATTCCAAAATAAAAATTGCTTTTAAAATTAGCATGTGCCATATGATCTCTCTCTCACCGAAACCATTTCAAACTATCTATCTGTTTGTATTTATGCATTTTATTTGCCAAATGTCAGTAACCTTCACTTTGGGAAATATTTGCTTCTTTTCTTATAACGTTATGTACTGCTTGAAGTTTTGTTTTAAATGACCATACATAGCCTTTTCCTAAAACAATGAAGTATTCTTCATAACGTTTGGGGCTATTGGACAGGTGACTTCTAAAAGTCATCCAAACTATAAAAGCACTATGCTGTTTGATTTGGGGGTATTTTTCAATAGCACAGTTTCACCTATAACATTTTTCTTAGGGACCCAATGATGATTTTTATGATGAGGCTCCAAAGTTAATACTAATGCCATAGGACTAGAGAAATGCCAGGCTGTATTAGCATAAAAATATATTGTTCTTGACTGTCTTAGTCTATTCAGGCTGTTATAACAGAGTACCATAAACTGGGTGACTTATAAACAGAAATTTATTTCTCGTAGTACTGGAGGCTGAGAAGGCCAAGATTAAAGTTACCAACAGATTCAGTGTCTGGCTGCTTCCTGGTTTATAGATGTCTATCTTCTTTTACTTGGTAGAAGGGGCCAGTGAGCTTTCTGGGGCCTCTTATTTATACGGATACTAATCCCATTCCTGAAGTCTCTACTCTCATGACCTAATCATCACCCAAAGGTCTCGGGTGGGGTGGAAAATTTGTACTTGTGAAGGTTCCTGCGTGATAGTGATGCTGCTGGCCCAGAGACCACCCTGTGTGAATTACTGATCTACACCCCACAGAAGCACTAGCAAGTTTTCTAATTCCCTGTGCAAAGGGAGAGAAATGTGATGTAGATATTCAATGTCTAGAACTTAGCCATAAAGTTATAATAACAAAAGAATATGCATGTTTTGTTTTAAACTCAAGATATTTAGGCTTTTTCTTATAACCATTTTTTTCATTCAAATCGTTTTTATAGTCCAAAAGTAAAGCTAAAACTGCTAAAAGAGAAAGACTATTGATATTTCTATCAGACTACATAAAAAGGTTAATTATGGCATGCACATCTCAAAAGCTCTCCCTGCCATGTGAGCCATCTCCAGAAATACTTGCCATAGAACTGAAATAGAAATGATTATATGAGTAAATTATCACCCACACGCCTTGCACGCATCATTTCATACCACAAGCCTTTTCTCTTTTCAAGGAATAATGGTTTTACATTTTACTTTGTGATGGCACTCTAATTGCTAAATATAATAGGGGCATTATGCTACAGAGTTAAAAGATTCCAAGTGAAAAGATAAGTCAAATATAGTAATCTCATCTAGCCAATGAGTCTTTAAAGTATGTTCTTTTTTCCAGCTGTCCCCCAGTTGTGAACTCTCACAGAATCATTGAAAACTAAATACTAAGGCAGGGGAAAGCTAAAGGATACTAGAACATTTTTAGCCTAGGAGTCTGTAACTAGGACCCACTGGCCAAATCTAGCCCACCACTTGTTTTGTTTTTGTAAATAAAAATTTTATTGAAAAATAGGCATGCCCATTTTTACTGGAAAGCAGCCCTGCCTGTTTGTTTACATATTCTGTGTGGCTGCTTTCACATTGCAGTGACACTGTTAAAGAGTTGCAAAACAGATCATGTGGTCCAAAGCTGAAAATATTTACTATCTCATCCTTTACTAAAAAGTTTGCTGACTCCTGCTGTATTGCAGCCTACTTACTTGACAGATTAGAAAACTAACCCAAGAGAGAGAAAAGGGTAGCTCAAGTTCATACATTCAAACAGAAACAGGATTGCAGAATGCCAAGTTCACCCTCAGCAATTCCCATTGAATTGGGAAGAGGTTTGGTGCCCCAAAAAAACAGTCACAGCTGCCCTTCATGTATTAGTAGTGAAGGACACATCATTGGAGTAAGTTTGCATCTTATTACAGCTTTCAAAGGGCCCCTCCAAATGTCAAACCCAAAAAGAACAGCAATGAGACAGAAGTGTGCTTTGATGTTAGTCCAAAATGCATTGATGCCATTTTTTTTCTACACATGCATAAAGCACGTTAGCTGCCTAACATTTGGGGCTGGCTTCTAACAATGAGAAAGGGCCTTTTTCATTGAATCATCAAGATCCTCTTTTCTTTCAGAAAATATGCTAACATTCTGTCATGAAGCATTCTCCAGAATGTCTAGAGCTTTCAATAGAATATGTCTGGTGGTGTGAATTCTTTTCTCAAGTTATTAGATTCACCAAATTGACAAAAGCATATGAAAGTGTTGTTTACCTAACTATATTTACGTAATTTATATATCCATGCCTAAAATAAAATGGTACAATAGTGCTAGGTGACCCCCTAATTTCTCTCATTTGTATGTTAAGGAAAATATATCTGTTCTGTAAATGAGCAGGAACCTGAATTCTGTGGCTTCAGGTAAGTGCAAAAAGATGTACAGTGAACTGAAAAAGAGGATTTCATGAAAAGGACCATCTTTGTCAGCGCTTTATTGGGTATCTCCTCTGTGCCAGGAACCCACTGTGCTGACAATGACACACAAAAAGGTCAGGGGAGCTCACAGTCTGACAGGGGAGGTCACCATCTAAAGACACAGAGGAGAACGTCTTCCAGCCGTGAGCTCTACCATGGAGAGAACACGGGAAGATATTTGAGTCAAGTCCTGGAAGATGAATAGGGGCTTGCCGTGTGGATATACACATTCCAAGAAAATAAAAACTCGATTTTAGTGTTTTTAATTCTCTTGGAAAATGTTCTTGACCCTTTAGTCTTATTTCGTATTCTTCTGAGTTCCCATAGCTTACATCTATCATCAGACTTTTCTCACTGCCTGGGATTCAGTAGGTATTCAGTAAATGAATGAATAGTGAGTGGGTGAGTGAATGGGTGAGTGAGGAAGGGAGTTAAGGGACATGCAAAAAGCAGAGGTATGAACCACTGCCAGTTCCATTTAGGGAACTGCTATGTGGCGGGAAGACAGGATATGGGGAAGATGAGAGACTTCCTGGGAGATGAGGCTAAAGAGGTAGATCAAGGGTAAGATTATGGAGGGCCCTACTTACCACCCTAGGAATTGGATTTTATCAGTTATTTCAGCAATTCCATGTTGGTCCCTACTATGTGCCAATCCTGTGTTAGTCTCAGGACGTACAAGATTCAGCCCCTGTCCTTGTGGGGCTTACCATTTCACTGAAGCAATTTAACTCTGAATAGAGCATGGGGTCTGAATGCAGACTGGCAGAGTTCCAGTTTTAATTTCCCCCTGTGTGGTCTTCAGTTTCTTTATCTATAAAAACTGGAGTAATAAAAAGAGCTACCTCATAGTTGCTGTGATGATTAAAATGGGATAATATATGTAAAACTGTCTGGCACATAGGAAGTATTCAATAGTTATTAGGCACCCTTATTGTTGGGGGAAAAAAGACATTGAACATGTGATTAAAAGTGTGATAGTTACAGAAGGTGAAACCCATAATGCAACGATAATGTAATGGTGGCAGATGGTAGTGGTCCACTGACAAGATCTGCACAAAGAAGGCCTGTCGAGTGGAAGACTGACTGAGTGGAACTGACCCAGGAGGGAGGTAGCAGCCAGCTCATGGGGAGTCTGGTGAGTCATGGTAAGCTTTAGGGCTTTGTCCCATGGTCACTGAGAACCACTGAAGGGATTAAACATGGGAATGAACAAATCAGAGTTGTGTTTTTAAAAGATGGAGAGAAGTGGGCAGATTCAACAGATTGTAGACATTGAACTGAACAGGATTTGGGGGTTGATAGACTATATGATGTGGGAGGAAAGAAAAGTATAAGATCCCTCCTGGATTTCTGGATTGAAGTGAGCCATTGAATGAATAGTGTGTCATTTACTCAGGAACACGAGAAGAACAACTGACTTTTAGGGGCATAGATGAGAGCAGTTGAAGCCAGCATGGATGAGCATATAAATGAGCTGCAACCCATGTGCATGGATGAGATTGCCAACTAAAGAAGTGACATGAGAAAACAACCATGGGGTAGAAGAGGAATCCAGAGGAGGCTGAGCAGGAGTAATCAAAGAGGTTGGTAGAAAACTAGAGATGGTGATAGCACAGAAACCAGGAGAGAAGAAAGGAGGACTTGGTCAATATTATCAAAGGCTGCTTCATTTCTTAATAAGGATTGAAAATGACCCACTAAATTTGGGAATTGGAAGATCTCTGATCTTGATCATCTAAAACCCTCCTTGATCCTGAATATACTGATTTCTGAAGCTCTTACCCCAGATACCAAACATTAAAATACACCAAACTTCACATTAATTTTACTTCATAAAATAGTTAGGGGATTAAAATATTTTCTTTTTGAAATTATTACGAATTAACATGTCCTAAGTTTTCTCTTCGTATTTGAACCAATCAGTTTTTTCTATAGATCTCAAACATTTTATAGGTTCTGGAAGAGCCAGAGGACCTAGGCCCTTATCAATAGTGTCTGCAAAAGGGAAGGCTACAGGCGGCTTGGAGCAAATGAATGATAGACTTCACAAACATGACAAGGAAAGAAAGAAAAGAGAGGAACAGACAAAGAAGGTCTTAACACTCAGGCATGATTTATTTAAGATGACAGCTTTTCATGTGAATTAGAGGGGAAAAGTAGCAAAGACATTTGATGATGCACAATAGAGAAGGAATATTTCATCAAAGTGCTGCTTAAGGAGACAAAAAGATAAAAAGGGATCCAGAATGTAAATAGGATTCACCCTCTTTAACGTCCCTCTTTCTCTGGGTCCAGATGGAAGGAGAGGGGGAGAGGTGGTGGTCCAATGTCCACACCCTGAAGATAGCATTAATAACGAGTAACCCCATAACCACCATTTCACATTGTTTTTCTAAATATCAGAGACTACAATAATGGCAGTGGGTGAGTCCAGCAGTTAACAACACTACGTTTCATAAATAATTCCAAATTACTTTGCGATGCAGAATGCTGTGCAGATGTCTGTTGGGGTTTGGTCCCTGGTTCCTTTGTGAGTCAAGAAGAGGTGAGTACTCTCTGAAAGTGAAATGCCCACCTGTGTCAAGCAAATTGATTTGTCAAAAGCACCATCTGATTAGTTGGTTTCCACAGAGAAGGCAGGAGGTATATGGGAAGTGCATTAACTCTTTGGGGCCATTGGGCAACATTAGTAAATCATTGAAACAGAACTAAATGGTTCCCTTAATGGCCTCAAGAATCGCCAGTGGTCCTGGTGCTCACTCACCCTCTGAGATTTGGGATGATTACAAGTGCTTTTTAAGAGCTAGGTCAGTGCCCCAATTCCCATCTTACAGATAGGGAAACTAAAGTTTATTCTATTATTCTAGTTCAGTTAATGACAGTTTAGATTAGATATTAACCAGCTAAGGTGGCTAGCTAATAATTAGTATTGCATGCTGATACCAATAGGCATTCCAAGGATCATCTCAGTAAATGTCTGTCATTCAAAATGTAATTGTGCACAGTGAAATACTCCCACAGAGTAGACAAGTAGTTCCAGTAAGATTGACTTGAATGGTCTTTGGCAAACATTTTAGTTGTGGCTTTTTGTTATAGATGGTTGTCAATTGTAGAAATAGAAATCAAAACTCAAGTCAATAAAGGAGAGAGGAAATATTTTCGTAATAGATGTTGGGAGTAGGTATCAAATTTTGTGAATGTGTTTATCAGTCTAATATGTTAAATAAATTAGATCATCTTTGGAGGTGTTGCTCAAGCTATGAATATTTTAGAGTTAAAAGGGCCCTTGATATCCATAAGGGTACTTATTTTACAAATGAAAAAAACTGATTCTAATGTGGCCCAGCAAGACTTTTTGTCCTAAGCCTACAAAGCATGAAAGCCCAGATACTAGAAGGAAAAATAGAATAGAGGTCAAGGACTCCCATGTCTTCATGGGGTAGGGCAGGGAAAGGGGAATATATCATTGTGCTTGGTCATTATTACCCAGGTTTATTTTTTACAGGAGCCATCAATTCTTTTCAAAACCTACCTTTAGTTACCAGGCCTCCCCCACTTCAAAGAAAAAGATAACAAATGTAGAAAAAGAAAAATTAGTTACCAAATGATAAGCATGTAAAAACTTGAAACAAAGAAGTTCTATTTCAGAGTGTATTCACCTAGAAGCTTCAAAGTTTATTTCCATGGCCAATGGCTTCTAGGAATTTCATGACCAGATGTCCAATTGCAAATTTCTCTAGAAAGAGAAAAACAAAAGCTGCAATAGTTAATTGTGCTCTGTAAGCAAAATTAAATCTTGATTATTTTTGATGATGCTTCCTAGTGCATTATGAGTGTGTATTATTAAAGCTTACATAGAAGAGCGATGGTCTATGTAATTCTTGCCTAAAATGGTAATTTTTTAGTCAGTAGACCAAGAATTAGGGCAGCTCAGCGTTCTGGGATTGCATGGAATGGGATGTTGGTTTTGTTTGTTTGGTTTTTTGTTTTTTTTTTTGGTCTTGGTCTTTGTTGATTAGATTTAAGTGCCAAAATAGCCCATTTTAGTCAACATTGGGACTTCCTTGTTGAAATCTTGGCTGAGTTCAGTGAGTTTTGTAAACACAGTGAAAGTTTAAATATAGGCAGAAGCATGGCCTGAAAAGGAAATTCAGATCCTTGCCTAAAAAAAAATGCATGCAATTATTAATCAAAATATAATAAATTATTAATCTAATAATAGTCAAATTATAATTGCCTTAAACTCTGAAAATTGAGCATTTCTCTAACATCTAAAAAGAATAGATATTAGTGAATTCATTAATAATCATCCCTTGCATTATATGGCATCTTATACTTCACAAAGTGCTTTCTCCTATTATGAGTTGGCTTGCTGTTTACAAGTGCAAGGTGGGCAGGGCAAGTGTCATTAACCCCATTCAACAGATGAATGATGTCAAGCCATAAATGGTCCAGAGCTCTTTCCATAGACAACACTGCCACTAATGTGCTGTGAGTAGTCCCTTTTTTGATGAATAATCATTTCTCTGTCAAGCAAGGGTTGGGCCTTTAGAGGTTATTGTCATTTAATATAAATGTTGACTGAAGATGTGCCTGCTCTGACCTAGAAATATAAGAAGGGTGCCACATGACACATCTTTATGAAATTCAGGCTATATTTTTCTAGCAAGAAGGATTGAAATAGATTAAAGAGAGTGTATCCATAGATAGATAGAGATATAGATATACACACTATATATAATATATATTTATATTCAACTTTATAATACTAAACTTTATTATACTAAACTTATATTAACTTTCCAGTTGAAAGTGAGAAATGTATTCAGACATTTATATTCTACATTTAGTAAGTTTCACCTGTACCCTTCTAAGATACACAATAACTAAGAAAATGCCATGAAAGCTATGTTAACCAGTTCAATGAAAATATTTCAAGTTGTATATAAAACTAGCACATTGTACCCCATGGTTGCATTAATGTACACAGCTATGATTAAATAAAAATCAAAAAAAGTCAGAAATGTAATAAGGGACTTAATGAATTTGTTAACAGCTCTTTCAACTTTTGCTCAATATCCAGTTATCAATACCAATGAGTTCTGGACTTTGTCCACAACATTTATCTGTTTTTCCAATAGCCATTTTCTTCCATACTCCAGTTAAGGTTACTGAAATCACACAGTGTACTTTTACCAGCCTGATAAAGGTTCTAAATTCCTCAGACTAGTGCTCCCTAAGAACCTGTAAAATATTCTTTGCATGCCAGCTGTTGTGCTCCTTTGAGTCCCCAATTTGCATATGGTACATTACTGAACAAGGGAGTTTTTCTTTCTGTTTCACCCAATGCAGGTGTACAGTCATTCTGGGAGAGCTCTCATAATCGGCCATGTAAATTACCCCCACAGATCCAAGGTCTAAAAAACTTAGTTTTTCATAAAGACAATAAAAAACCACAGTATTTGTACTTTATTTTTTTCAGCCCTCTGAAGAAGTCTTCTTCCTGCCAGCAGCAACCTCACAAATGGCACCAGTCGTTGTGGGAAGGGTTAGCAATTATTTTTCTAGCTTGTGTAGGTTTGTAGAAAATAATTGTTTCCAAAACCATAAATAAGTAATGAAATGTATTGGCTCTCTTTGCTCTCTGGAAAAGCCTACCAGATTTCTTTTTTATATTTACTTTTAAAATCTTCCCAGTTACTTAAGAATTCTTGGACTCTAAATCTTCCTAACCATTGCTTTTTTCTCCTGCAGCCATTTTCTATAAAATGTACTTTTGTCTCACACCAATAACACAAAACTGAAATAATCAGGTGGAAAGTTTTTCTTTCTTCTTCAGTTAGATTTAGATGCACAGATGCTGAATGGGGTAAAATAAAAGTATTACAAACCTTTAGATATGAAATTCGGGCTTGATAAAATATGGAGTATGCTGTGACAAGAAGTTCTAGGGATATGTAATAAATCAAATATTTCTCTTGTGTAGCAATTAGTCCCCAATAATCGATTATTCGTCCTAAATATTTTCATCAAACTGGTTAACATAGCTTTCAGGGCATTTTCTTAGTTATTGTGTATCTTAGAAGGGTACAGGTGAAACTTACTAAATGTAGAATATAAATGTCTGAATCTTCATTCTATTCATCCTATATAGCTCTTTTTAAAATGTTAAAAATCATATCTCATATAAAGAAAAATGTGATTTTTCACAAAGAATTTCATTAATCAGGTTTTACTCATCAAAGATGATTTTGAACTCATTTATCAATAAATATAAAAATAATTAACTTTTATTGATATGAGTTATTGCTTTATTTCAGTTTTTCAAAGTCATTAAATAAATATACAAAGAAGGAACACAAACATTTTTCCAGATGACTCCTTTCCTTCTTGAACTTTGTTCAAAGTTTTGGTCAATTCTATGAAAGACCAAAACAAAACAAAACACAAAACAAAAAACGTTCTCTGTTTTTTTATAAAGTAATTTCCTTCTAAGTCAAATCTTATAATCAGATTTAGAGTCACTCAACTTTCAATGTTTGCATTTTATAGAAAGAAAAAGGAGTATTTGAGTTCGTTTCCTTTAGACTCCAAATAAGGCTTTAACAGTTTGCAATAATATTTAAATCATAAGGAAATACATCCTTTTTTCTTTCCGAGACAGAGTCTCAGTTTGTCAGCACAGTAGAGTTCAGTGGTGTCACAGCTCACAGCAACCTCCAGCTCTTGGGCTTAGGCAATTCTCCTGCCTCAGTCTCCCGAGTAGCTGTGACTACAGGTGCCTGCCACAACACCCAGCTATTTTTTTTTTGCAGTTTGGCAGGGGCCGGGTTTGAACCCGCCACCCTTGGTATACGGGGCTGGCGCCCTACTCATTGAGCCACAGGCCTCTCCCGGAAATAGATCCTTTTATGTTGCCTAGTATTCTGTTGGCTAAGCTGAAGACTACCAACCTCTCCCTACCCAGCTTTAGCTAACTGGATGAATCACTCTTATGGATGTTTCCATTAGTAGCCTGTGCTAGTAGAATGGGGGACTCTGAGATAAGTGAAGTCATACACCAACTTTAGGCTCAGACTGGCTTGAGAGGGATCGAATCTCAATGGGATTTGCAGGAAAAAATCATTTTGTGCCATAGGGGCATTTTCTCTAAATACTTTCATCTTAAATATGCCTTCTGGTCAGATCTCTTTACTCACTATGTATGGATCTGGCCATTAGGAGAAATAAAAGGATTTTTGCAAAGTATTTGTCCTTCCAGGGGACTGCATTAAAGGTATGAAAAATGCCCTTTCCCTAAGAGCCTACTAAATCCTCTTCCCTCATTCTTGCTGGAGCTCACTCCACCGTTCCTTTTACGCATGGGGTCTATTTCTTTTCCACTATAAGTTTTGCCAGCCTGCTTTCTTCAGCAGATTGTTGGGGCTAAATAAATGGTGTGACTTATAGTAATAATGATGATGATAATGAATCTTAAAACACCCAACTAATCCCAGTGAACTCTCAGTGATGTCAGGCTGTGGAACGCATGCTTGACTAACAGTGATAATGACTGAAAACAAGGTGATAGATTACTATGCAGATTGTTGATGGCCTATAATTGTCTTAAAAGGAGGATATTTTAGCATCAACTTATAAGACAGAGGTGGTATACCCTGAAATCCAAACCAGGGAAGAAGGACAAAGAGCAAGGAGAGATTGAGGTTGACAACCAGTTTCTGAGAAACAATGTGAGGGCAGCATGTTCGACCCCTCCATGAAGGATAAGTCTCGAAATCCATCTGGGAAACTGAAGGAAGAATCAGTTCCTTTAGGATATAAGGACAGCGTGTCAGATCCCGTCTCAGCCATTGTGTCTGCCATAGCGCCCTCCGGTGACAGTGACGATGGGCGCTATGGCAGACACAATGACAGTGTCCATTGTGGACAGTGTTTCCATCCAAAGACAAGAAGAAGAAATCGCAGAGCAAGAGCTTGTTCTCCAAGTCTAATTTGCAGAAGATGCTACCCTCCCAGTCCATGTCTGTCCTGCCGACTTCCAATTTGGACAAAGTGCTGCTGGGGACTTTCAGTCCTGGTAGGGTGATGATGACAAGGATGAATCCTCCTCTGCCTTGGATTTCATGTCTCACAAGAGAACAGCAAGTACAGATCTTAAGCAACTGAACCAGATCAACTTGACCCTCCCCAAGAAGGAAGGCCTCTCCTTTCTCCGTGACCTTCAGTCTAAGAATGAAGACCTTTCCCGCTCTAAAGTCTGTTATCAATGGGAACCATGTTTACCTGGAGCAGCCAGAAGCCAAGAGTGAGAACAAGGACAGGAGCCCCTCTTTCTCCCCATCCCTTCAGGGCTTCAGAAAGAGGCATTCATTTTCATCTAGGGAAAATCTGACTGTTCGGTCTTAGAAGGAGCCTGGGAAGGTGGTGAGATGTCATCTGACAGGCAGCTCTCCAGCTCTTGCACCAACGACCCTGTAAAGTCCGTGTCTCTGCCATCCTACTGGCCACTGGTCAATGGGGATATTAGGGAAAGCGCAGCCCCAGTGAACTCAGAGGCTGCAAAAGAAGCCAAAGATAGCAAAAAACAGAAGAACAAAAAGACCTCTTTGCTTTCCCTGGTGACAGAAAAGAAGGATGTGGCTAAGGGCAGTGAGGGCAAAAGGCCCTCTGCAGCCTGGGCAAGGAGAAGGAGGGTGCGCTTGCTGATGTCAGCCCGAGGGACGGCAGGCGGGGGCCTGTCAAGGACTATGTGAGAGGGTTTGAGAAAGATACCATGGCCAGCATCCTGCGACGGGGTAACTCCCTGAATCCTTTTGAAAATGTGCAGATCACAGAACCAGAAGCTGACCCAGAGTCCACGTTCGAACCAAACCACTAGTCCCCTCTGGCAGGGCTCCCCAGACGCCAGCTGTGAAGCCAATGAATACAACAGCCACCAAGATTACCAACTCCAGCTTCCGAGCTACCACCATCATCGGTGAGAACAAGATCAATCAAGCCAGCCTTTGCTTAAGGACAGCTGACCCGTGATGAGGACCAGTTGGTCCCCAAACAGAAGGAAACAGTAAGTAAGAAGGAATTTTGTGTTCATGAGCTGGAAGACTATATTGACAAGTTGCTGGTCAGAGTCATGGAGGAAACCCCAACATCCTCCACATTCCGGCTCAGGTTGGCAAGAAAGCAGGAAAGACGTAAATCACCGGAATAAGACAGAAACATTTTTGTGAGTTTGTTTCCACCTGCCCTTGAGATCAAGGTTGGTATACCAGCCACCAGGCTCCAATCACCATCTCCCTTGCTTGTTATCTGGCCAGAGTCAATTCCACCAATTGAAGTTAGGTTAATTATTGCAATGTATCTTTTATTGTATGTTCCCATGGCTTTATGTTTAAATGCCACTGTGCCTTTAACTGGGTTGTAAATATTTTATGCCAAAGATGTGGCCATTAGATCTGGTCCTGAGCTAGAGATTCAGATAGCATAGGCGGTATTAACATATTTGAATACAGGGGGGGTTTTCCTCGAGATTTTATTTCAATATGTATCCTCTAGTTGTTAAAGCTTAGGATAAAATGAGAAAAGGACCATGCAGGTGTGCTATGTTACACATAACTTTCTTGGCTTTTGAGTAGCTCAGGTGTAGCTTTTGGCTACAGATGCTAAATTTCGATACCATGTAAACCTACCCAGCTTCTCAAATTTGGGTCTTGTTTTTTGAAGGGAACAGAAGCATTTAGGGAAAGCCTCTCTATTGTGCCTTTCAGATTTTGAACAAGCTGCCTTTCTAAACATCAGCTTCTACTTTGCAGCCTTAAATGTGCTCTTTAGATCCATAGGCCATGCTACAGGAGATATGCAAATTACAGAACAGGGATTAAGAGATTGCCTTGATGGGCGACTGGGGGGTCCCAGCACTCACTCTCTTCGGGTATGGAAGGATGTCAGTAGGATTCCTTTGGCCATTTCCCCCTGCGCCTTCTCTTGGTTCCCCGGATTCCTTGGCAGCATTTGTGGTGGAGAGACAAGTCACCAGCTCCTCGAGATGAAGAAGCCCCTTTGTTGTGAAGGGCACAGGGAGCCAGTCTTGGACCACAAAGGGCTTGAACTGTTCATATGTCTGTCCTTTGAATACCTCTGTCCTTGTCCAACAGAACACTCAAGTTACTTCCAGGATCCTGGGGGAAGCTGTAGTGAGGGGCTTAACATAGTTAATAAAATTTAAAAGCCGGTAGAAAACAGAAGTGCTGCAGTATTCCCTTGGTGAACACACTCACAGGCATGTTACCTCCTTGTTACAAAATCGTGAAGAGCAAGAAGCTGATGCTTATTTTTTGCATTATTATATTTTTAAAACCAGAGTAATAGACACATATTTTTTAAACAAGGATACTTGACCCTTTCATAACTAAAAGGACCAGTTCAGATTCTTCAGGTAAATTCATTGTTAGTTACCTAATGTTGGAATTAGGATATTTCTGAACTGCTTATTTTTTCTCCTGGTTGTGATAGTATCTTATCAAACCTTGTTATCTCTCCTAAGGAAGAATATCATAGGCCCATTGTGAGGGCAGGAATTGAGGGGATAGCGGTTATTAAATTGGGACTTTCTTCTGTATATGTTTTTGTTAAGTTAAGCAAGATTATTTGGCAGCAGAATCCCTTTTCAGGATTTTGTTTGCTGCAGGATTGGTTATATTGGAGCACTTTAATCTGAAGGATGATACTGTAACTTGATTTATCTAATTAGCTTTTAATTGTCTACAGTTATTTTATTGTATTTAATTCTCTCCTATAATACTGGGGACCACTGTAAACTTATCAGATGACTTGTTATTTGTTTTTGAGACAGAGCCTCAAGCTGTCACCATGAGTGCTGTGGCATCACAGCTCACACCAACCTCCAATTCCTTGGCTCACGC
>CAUYON010104771.1:0-12243 GCA_963573935.1 Arctocebus calabarensis | reverse complement strand
AATATTTTGATCATACTGTTACAGATATCCTTCATGGCATTTCCTTGATCACTATATAAAGACATTAATACTCTACCTTTAATAAGTTTCGCCAGTACCCTGCTAAGATGCACCGTAGGTGTGTTCTCACTAATTGCCCTCCCTCCACCCATCCTCCCCCCACCCCTCCCCTCCCTTTCCCAATTATAGCACAGGAATACAGGGATAGGGGAAAGGCTTGCTTTACTTTTGGTTTATGGTGCAAGGCATGACTGCACCTGTACCCTGGAACAAGAACATTAAAACGAATTCTGATGGTCCTCACAGCTCGAAGATGGACAGAGGGATTTTTGACACCACCTAGTACGTACACTACCTGTGGGTAATAGAGATTGAGTGGACGCTCAGCTTTTAGAAGTTAGATGGAGAAGAAACTATTCTCTAACTATTTAAGCTTTTAAAGGTGAACATAAAATACCTCTTTCTTCTTCCTTTGAAGTTCTATTGTGTTCTCTGCAAGTATGTTAAACCAGCTCTGGTACATATTCTACAAATACTAGGGAAGATTGACAGCCTCCCTGCTAAATCTAGGAGGTAATACAGTTAAAGATTAAATCAGCTAGAAGATATGCATGTGTTTGGTCTTGGTCTATTTCTTATTTAAGAGTAATGAACTGGAATACAGCAAAGATAAGGCCATCTAAAATTGTAACTGATCTTTAAAGATAGAGTGTTAAGAAAAAATATATATATACCACTTCAGTCATTAGTATTTTTATACTCTGGCAAATTCAGGATACAAAGAGCATGAATTATAGAAGAAAAACCCCTGAGCTTCTTCTCATAAAAAAATCTGTCCTATTAAGCCTTCTTTTATTTATATTCAACAAACTATTTAATATAGTAACCTGTCATTCCTGACATTAAAAGTTGAAACTAAGGGACAATAATGTTATTTGTAGAAGAACTGTGACTAGTAAGGAATGGATAATAGCAAGAAGGGCAAATACTTTGTTTACTTAATATTTATTTAACAAATACCCATCATAAATTATGCAAAGACCTATGCAAAGTTATAGTGCCTACCTTCACAGATTGTTCAATCTAATGCTGAAAACAATTTTGATGTAGTATGTAAGTACTTTATTAAGGATGTCACAGAAACAACTTCAGAAGACAAACATCTTCCCTAAAATGACTGACTGAGTTTATCACCAGGAAGCAGTAGATAGTGCTATGCTTATTTAGAAAGAGTAGCTTCATGTGTACGTAAGACACACGATGAGGAATTGAAATGAGGGGAAACATCATCCTTCCCAGGATCTACAGTGCAAAGTGCATCATGGTCATGTGACCTCAGGCAGGTCACAAAATTAGCCCTTTGATGTCCTCATCTGAAAAACAAAAATGAAAATTCCGAAGACCCTATTTGGAAAATTATGGCAAAACTAAGAGGGGGTAACAGATGTATAAAAACATTTGGCGAAAAAGTAATAAAAATACGCTTATTCATTTATTGACCATCCTTTATACTGTGGGCATCCAGAAGAAGATGAAGATGAATAGGTCAGGAAATTGTACTTAAGAAATGACATCAAAAAAGGACAAAACTGAGAGGCAGAAATGAAAAGCACAGAGAGGGAGATGTGAGTGACTAAGACATATCAAACTACAAGAAAATAGTTAACTTTAAATTCCTTAAAAGTTCCTCAGGGGGTCTGGCAAAATGGAGTATTATTTTATATGAAAATAATCTTACTAATAGTTCCTGTAAGGTTCCCAATGACAGAAAAATCTGCTAATTAGCTCATAAGTTTATTAATTACAGCCTAATATTATTACCCCATCCAGGTCCTGCAGTTACGGATACAAGTAAGACTTCCAAAGCTCCTATCTTCATGTAGTTCCATTAGGAAAAAAGAAAAAAAGGCTATGTAATTATTCACTGTAAGTGGGAAAGCTAGAATCATTTTTTGTACATATGACTTTGGATGATTCCTATGGACTATTTGAGTATTGTTTCCTAACTTTATAGTACATACAATATATTCTTAATTTTGTGGCCATGTTGGGAAGAGGATTTAATAAGATAAATATGGAAAAAAGTCTTGCACAATGGCTGGAGCACAATGAACATAAATCATTTAAAGAAATTGCAACTACATTTCTTTTTAAAATTGCTCCCCTATCAAAAATGTTACTCCATGAAAGTATATATTTCATTAAGCAATTTTCTAGCCTATAATTGGATGTATTGACTTAGGGTACTGATGCAGAAAGACTGTCCTGGAAATACTGTAAACACTGAACACTGTGGGCCTTTCATGACGTGCTTGCAATATTCTCAGTGTGTCGGGTGCTCCTGGTCTCTGAGAAGCCTCAAGTTTCTTGCATACTCTTCCATTTTTATTTGTCTGATGGGTCTCCACTTAATCCTAAAGTGCAGCTTTGGCATTGGTTTCTACAGAAATCAATTTTTACCCACTTCTATCCAAGTGAGTGTTTTCCTAAGGTTCTGTGTGCACTTCTAGCACTAGTTTTCCCACACTGTTGTCTTTTTCTCTCTCTGTCTCCTACTAGGTTAAAAATGCTTTTTTTTTTTCCTATTATTTCTGTGTTCTCCAGATGTTAACACAACCACTGGAACAAGTGCTTGGATGCAGAGTTCAAATAGCTCTGTCTCTCACCTGGATACTATTAGTTTTTTAATATTGCTGTAACTCTGTTTATTTTTTTTTCACTTACAAAATGAGACTAATACAAACTAATGAAGTCTTCATATAGTCTTCTTTTGTTTTATGGAACAAAATGGAAAAATCCTTTAACATGGCTCTCGACCATGTTCAATGACCCCTAGTGGTTAATAACTCCATCCTCTCCATCATCCTCATGAGACTAGAAAGCTAAAAAGTGTGTGGACCTTGGAGACTTGACACACATGTTTCAGGTACATGATTCAGTTCACTATCTAATATGCTGTGGAGCCAGATTATCTACATTTATTTTTAAATTCTAGATCTTTTTGTTAGATATAAAAAATAGCTTATTTTCTCTAGGCATGATTTATCATGCTTTTTAAGGAAAAACACAATAATAATAATACTTACCTTATAAATACATCATGAAAATTAACTCATTTAATACTTGCAAAGCTTTTAATGTACATTAGTTATTCAAAGATTCAATGTTCAAGTCAGATATTTCAGATTTTCTTTATTAGCTATAGATCCTGTTTTTGGATTTTTGAATGAGATATCAACATGTTAATATATTTTTGTAGATGACACTCTCCTTTCTAAGCCATTCATTCGGGTTTATTTGGGAATCTTCAGAGCTATCCTGAGAGAATTTAAAATTCTCTTATTGACTTCATTCATATATTCACTTAATTCTTCATCATAATTTCTTTTTTTCATTTATAATGTCAGAACAGTAGGTGACAAATTGATCTTTGAAGCTATGAGGAATTAATGGCTTTACCAACCATGGGACTTTCTCATCCTATATTTGCAAACTACATGTTTCTATACTACATCTCAAATGTCACTTGTTTTCAAAGCTTCTACCAACAGTCCCCAACTTACATACAACTCACACTTACAAGCACTTACTATCACAATAAGTCTCCCACTTAAAAACATCCAACTGATGTTCAACTCATGCAAATGGATGCTATACCACAGGCAACAAGTAAATGTATTTGTTCCAACTTACATTCAAATTCAATTTAAGAATAAATCCACAGAATCCATCTTGTTCCTAATCCGGAGACTGCATTATGATAATAAAAATTAACTACCATGATCAAGCCCTGAGATATATTAAAAACTGTTAAAAATGCTTGTTAGTCTTCTAAGGAATATCAGGTGACTGCTCATCCTCTCCTGCTGGGAAAATTAGTTTTCATCTCACCTGAAGATTGACTTTAATTCCGTCAAGCTCTTGTGATGTCTTTGTCAGCTGACGAAGGATGGTGCTTCGCTCCTTAAAGACTTCTTTCAGCTGCTTTTCTAGCTGTTCATAGTCCTGTCTAACACAGAAAGAGTAGGCATGAGAGCCCTCAAATACTTCTACTTGGCATGAGTAAGAATCAACACTCACATAATTTTAAATATAGATTAAACTTTAATTACTTGGATATTTATCATTACACTTCCATATAAAAGAGAAAATGCAAAAAACATAGAGTTTTATAAAAACTATGTTATTTTCCAGTGAGGACTATCCCCACTCAAGACATGTTTCCATATAACACTGTACATTTTCCATACAAATGATAAAGCTTTTCATGGACCTCTTTGAAAATAGATACTTTTCCTGACATCAAACATTTTTTCAAAGGTTCTTAAAATTCTTCCTCTTTGTTTGAAACAATTTTTCTTAGAAACACAGCAGGCTCTGATATTGGAAAATAATAAACTTTGTGGTAGAGCCAGAACACAAAATAGGGGCCATCTTTCTTCCCTGGTTTGTAGAGAAGATGGTCCCATTGAAATGGCAATCTCTTCTAAACATGTATAAGAACACCTATTGCTTTTAAAGAGGTATTGGAAGAAGGAACACCTACATAACCATCAATCAATAAATTAATTACTTTGAACTTAAAACAGACTTGTTAATAAATGCTTTGAAGAAAAGATTTCATTATCTCAGATCCCTACATATGCAAAGGCTTTTTTTCTCTTATGATCTTTGCAAGAAGGTAAGACACATAGGGTAATTCGCATTTTGCAAATGTAAAAACAAAAGGAACTCTGTGAAATTAAGTTTCTACCCCAAGGTCCTTATTAAAAGAAAAAATAAGCAAGAAGTATTTGTATGTGTGTATATGTGTGTGTGTGGCAGGTTGGAGGGGGTATGAGGAAATGGACAGTGGCAAGATATCCCCAAGCTGTATGCTGTGGGAGAACATTAAATTGATGAATTGGAGTACATGGGAGAGATGCTAATTCAGGGAAGTCTTCCTAGGAAAGGAAATATAAAATACATAAGTTGTGCTCTGAAAGAAAAAAATAGAAATTAGCCATATGAAAGGGTAAAGAAAGTGTAAATACTAATGAAAATAAATTTATTGAATTTTTTAAAAAAGTGAATAAATGTCACAAGATTTGGAGTTCTAATGGGGAATTAGAGTCTTGCTGCTTATGTGAGGAAATGAAAAGTATGAGCAAAAGCATGTAAGCCACTTAGGTGATAATGCAGTAGTTTGGGCAATATTACATATTTTGAGAATAAGGAGAAGTAATCGAAAAGTTATAAGCAATGAATGACATGATCAGATTTATATTTGGGAAATATTTGCTAAAATTAGCTTAAACTTGGAGATGAACTAGAACAGGGGAAATACTGAAGAAAGAGAGACTGTTAAGGAAGTTATCGTTGCAACAGTCCAAGCAAAAGATCACAGTAGCTTAAGCTATACCAGAAGCAAGTGAGACAGGGAAATTTGAATTGATTTTATGAAAGCATAGCTCTTTCTCATATGTCATATGAAGGGATGGATAGGATATTATATCTGTGTTTTTTGTTTAAGTTCTTTTGTTTGTCAGTGTTGGGAAAAGGGGGCAAGAGAGAGCTAGTTAATAAAAATGTCATTTTTCTGGCTTAAGCAACAGTTGGAGACAGCTTTTCACCTGGAAGAAGTCATTGGAAAAGCAGCATTTTTTTTGTGAAAGATGAGCTAAGAAGTTCAATTTTGAACTTGTATGAAAACGGCTCAATGGCTCTCATCTTCGGCTTCTTTATCTGTAAAATGTTAACATTGATCTCACCCATGTGTTTATGTATTAACTGGAGTTATTTATGTAAAGTTTTGAACCTATAATAGGTAATAAATTATAATATTACATATAATTTCTATTGCTGAGAAATAGAATAAAATTATAGTCCTAGAGAAATATAAAGAATCTGGGTGTAGCAATGGTCTTTGTTAAAATTAATAAAAGCATCTCCTCTAGAAAAGGTTCCTATGATAATTCTTAGCTCTGTTCTCATGTCATATGCAGGTTGCTGGCACACTTCACATTCTTTTTTTAATTTTTTTTTAAGTTTATTTATTTATTTATTTAATTTTAGAGACAGAGTCTCCCTTATCGCCCTCGGTAGACTGCCGTGGTATCACACAGCTCACAGCAACCTCCATCTCCTGGGTGATTCTCTTGTTTCAGCCTCCTGAGTAGCTGGGACTACAGGCACCTGTCACAACTCCTGGCTATTTTTTTGTTGCAGTTTGGCTGGGGTTGCATTTGAACTTGCCACCCTTGGTATACAGGCCGGCGCACCACTCGCTGAGCACAGGCGCCACCCCACTCTTCACATTCTTCTTGTCAAAAGGAAATTGGAATGGTCCACTGCTTAGAACCACAATATTTCTTGCTTGACTTGAGAATTTCACTGATGAATAGTAGTAGCCAATAATCAGACAGTTATTAATGTCCCAAGTTTCCATTCATTCTCACTGGCAAAGTCAAATAATAAATGGCAAGGTGATTTTCATTATTTTCTAGTTTTACAACCTTATTTTATAACCCACTTTCCCTTTTTCCAATAATTGCATCTCCAAAATTACCTGGAGTGACCAAAGTAAACCACAATAGTAGATAGTATGTGCTGACAATGTATTATGTGTAAGATAGTGATATTCATATCAACTTCTTTGATCTTTAAGACAACTCCACGAGATGAGCTGTAGTATTAACTCTATTTTACAGTTAAGAAATTGACTCCCAACAATAGTGAATAACTTTCCAATATGTGTTGTTATTATGGAAATGGAAAATCAGTTAACTTCAGTTAATTGGTTAAGAGTCAGACATCTTAAACAGACCCTACTCTGTAAAACATACCGACTTGCTATGAGTTTATCATAGTTAACACTATGATTTTATCACAGATATTCACCAAGAACTTTAAGACATTATTGGATATTACTTCATTTTTCTGGATATGTGCATGTTTTCAACGTTGAATTTATTTGTCATTTACTATTTTCATTAAATAAAATCATAAATAGCACTTAAAAAATGATTTATAACCATCTTTTAATTCCATGATTATATTTTTTCAAATAGCAGTATGAGGAAAAGCAAACCAATATAATTCACTCTATTTTCTCATAAATACATTGCAAATCATGAATAAGATATAGTTAATCAGGAAAATATAGCCAGAAGTGTTAATTAATAGCACCATTCTAGAATCAATCATTCAACCGTCTTATAGGAGAGGAAACTAGATTGCTATAGAAGAAATATTGGTGAATATTTCATCAGATTTTTTTTTTGTGTTGACAAGAAAGTACATGTAATTTTTTTAGTTTTGCTTTTATTTCTTGGGAAAACATTTAAAAAGTCAATCTCCTACTCTTATATGCTCTGCAACTGGCTTTATATATTTTTTCCATGTCCATATATGTTATTACCCATTTTATATTTATATTTATACTATGTCATCTACTTAAGAGCTTCTTGTTCAGATGTTAATTCACTATCATTATATGGATTAAAAAAATTCACTTTCATTATATGGATAAAATCTACCCAACACATTTAGAATGTATATAAATAAGTCCTCACATAATATAGACTATTATATAGTATATATTAATATAATATTATATAATTATATATGTATGATATATAATATAATACTGTTACACTATGTTATTATCTAATATAATACTATATTATATAATTATATGTATATTATATATAATACTATGTCATATAATTATATATTACATGTTTCAATATAATATATGATACAAATATAATTATACATATAATTATTATATTATATATTACATAATATATTATGTATAATAACAATATATACTATATGATATCTAATAACATATTATAATTATATAATAATGTTATTAACTATCACATATAATTATATAATATATACTTATAATATGTCATTATATACATATGATACATTATATATATGTAATAACAAATATGTAGCCAGTTATACTAATGCAATTAGAGATGATCTTTTTCCCATTGATTTTGAAATGGCACTTTTATGATGAACCAAATTATTTTTATGTCTGTTTTTGAATCTTCAGTTCTGATCCATTAATGAATTCATCTATCTTAGTGCCATGTCATGACTTTATTATTAAAACTGTGTACCACATCTTGATAGTTCCTAAATTTTCTCCCACCAATTGTTTTTGTTCATAGTTTTGTTGATATATTATCTATTTTGTTTCTTCTCAATTAATTTTACAATCTGTGTGTTAATTTTATAAAGACTTCTCCCAGGATATTTAATTGAAATTGCATTAACATTATAGCTATATTTAGGGAAATAGATAATAATTATTCATCTTCCTATCCAGAAACAAAAATTGTCTCATATATTACTGTCACACTTTTATGTGATTCAGCAATGCTTTAGTTACTTCTCAGATTTCTTACTCATGTTTTTGTTTTACTTATGGCTGTAATTGTGGGTTGATTTTTGCATTTAATTGTCTAAATACACAGTATTCCTAATTCCTTTTAAAACTGTAGGCCATCTGTTCTCTACCTGTGGGTCACGACCCACAGGTACTGTATTAAAGGGCTGTGGTATTCAGAATGTTGACGACCACTGCTGACTCTGTCTTTTGACTTTGATTTCAGATACCTTAATAACCATTCTTATTAGTTTCCATACTTATTCAGCTGATTCTTTTGGCTTTTTAAAGTGGTAATCAATATTTTCTTAGAATCGACCAACCACAGTTTTTTTCTCTTGGTTATAAATTTTATGTTTTTTTTTCTGTACTAAGTATACTGCCTAAGAACTCCAAAGCAATATTGAATAGGGAAAGTGACAAAAGAACTTCTCTCTTATCCCTGACTTTAAGATAAAATTACTATTTATATTCCACTGTTGAATCCATAATTTTAACTATAGTTTCAGGTGATATTATTTTCCTCAGGCCTCATTTTGCTTTTAACCTATTGAGGTGTAACATTTATGCAGAAAAATACATCACAATCCCAAGGACACACATGATGAATTATTGGAAACAAAACATACCAGAAATTTAAGAAATAAAAAAAACCAATATTAAAAGCTTTTCTTTGACTACACTCATTCATTGCCATTATCTTCCTCCTAAAATATGATCAATATTCTAAATTCTATTAACTTATAATTTTTACCTATACTTTAAATTTATACACATCTTATCATCAAATATGTTTGATTTCTTTTTACAAAATTAAGTTTGTGAAACTTTCCATTTTTTTATGGAGAAATAGTTTACCAATTTTTACTACTAATAGTCTGGCAGTGAATAATTGCACGACAATCTATCTATTCTAGCACTGATAGACACCTGTGTCTTTCTTCCATTTTTGACTGTTAGTAGCAATGCTGCAATGAATATTTCAGATACCAGTGTGAATACATTCATGCTATTTGTGTATCTAAGAATGAAATTGCTACATCTTAGGGTGTGCACATGTTCAAATTTAGTAAATGTAGCCAAAGTATTGTCCAAATCAATTGTAGAGTTGGGAAGGCGGAGAATTCCAGTTCTTTCACATTGTCATATATGCTAATATCTATCAGTTATTTTTATTAACTCACTGAATTTTGTAGTTGTGTAATAGCATTCCATTTTAGCTATAATTTTCATTTTACTGGTGATCCATAAAATGAGAATATTTCAGAAGATACCAATTATATATTATCCTTTATAAAATAAATGCTCATGATTTTTGCTCTTTTTTCCATTGGTTTGCACAAAGCTTGTTAATGATTTGTGGGAGGTATTTATATATTCTATATGTGAGCCCTTTCATTACAAAAAGTACTGAAAATCTAAAGCTTAATTTTCAATCACTTAATAGTATCTTCTAATGAATAGTTGTTGATAATACTGAGGATGTCAAAAATATAATATAGACCAAATAATTAATATATGTTAGCATTTTTCCTACTTTAAGAAATGTAGGTATCTGTACTATGTTATGTTCTAGGAGCTTATGTATTAAGTAATCTAATTTCTTTAACTTTTCATATTTTGGACCTGCAAACAACCTGAAATAGTTTGTATCTGTTTTGTATGAGTTAGATGTAATGAAAATTTTTCATATATATATATACATATATATATGAATTGTCTCAGTAACATCTATTAAACATATAATTTTAATTCCAATATTTTACATTGCCATTTAGAAAATATTTTAAATAAAGGGTGTATGTCTCCGTATTTGTTAATATGTCAGAATGTTCTGATAATCCTTTTAATATCTAGTGCCTTAAAACTTAAACTTTATCATTTTCTTTAAAATTGCCTTATCTATTCATTGTTCAATGCATGCCCATATACATTTCAAAATTGACTTGTCAATTTCACCAAGAAAAATAATAACTTGTTTTTGTCCATGACTACATAGAAAAATTTTTAATATTGATTTTTCTTTTTCAGTTTAACATTCTGTCTCAATGATACTTAAAATTCTCTTTCAATGATATTTATCATTCTCTCTTGATGATATTTTATAGTTTCAGTGTAAGGGTTATGTATCCCTTAGATTTATGTCTAGAGATATGAAAAAATATTGTGTGATTATTAATGTCATCTTTTCAAAGACTCATTTCTAATTATATATTGCTAATGTATAAAAATAGATTTTTGTATATAATTTTTCATTTAGTAAACTATTAATTCTGAAAAAATTATTTGTTGAATATTTTGAACTTTTTATGTATAAAACCATTATTTGCAGGATTGATGGTTTTTATTTCAAATCTTAATTTACTAGCCGGAGTTAATGATCTATTCCACAACATTCAATAGAATTGATTTTTTTTTTAATTAAACCCATGCAGTTCAAAGAACTGATAGTGTTAGCATTCTTGCCTTATTCCAGAAAGTAGATGAAAGAGCTTTCAATATTTCGCCATAAAAATAGAATTTCTTTTTTCCTTTTTTTTTTGATAGAAGCTATTGTGCTCTTTAATTTGAACAAATAAAATATGAAAACAAACTCATACAAAAGGTTTAGATAGGAGATAAGAGAAATTTCAGGAAAAAGTACTTTTTTTTCACTGTTATAAAATAAGATATTTCATGCAGAGTGTTAACTCTGCCGCCCCAAAGCCCAACCTCCCAACAAACAAAAATAGTATTTGGGAAAAACTATCTGGGAAAAAAATAGAATTTCTTATTGACTTTTTGCATTCTGTCACCTTAATCGTGTCTTTATTTTTTTGTAGATGTAGAAATTTCCTTTTTATCTTTTAATCCTGTTATTTTAATCATGAATAAAATATGAATATTGACTGTTTTCTTCCATGAGATAGGTGATGTTATTTGCTGATAATTCTTTCTTTCTTTCCCACCTTTGCCATCATGCAACTGTAGGTGTATAAATATCCTCTTACTGTTCACTTGGTCATATGACACTACAGGAGAATGCTGGTGAGTGTGACACATCAAATAATGTAAATGTTGTTTGAGTTATTTTTCCTAGCTACTTATTCTCCTCATTATGGTCACATGAAGAGATCCCAAGATAAGTGCTTCAACGTTGGGCTTCTTCATAAAGAAAACAGTATAGCAGATTTGAAATTGACCCTCACAGTGAGTTTCCAACTTGATTGTGAGAAATAAATGCTAGTTACTGTAAGTTGTTAGGCCATTGTAATAATTTGCAATGTAGCAGAAGCACAACCAAAACTTGTCTAATACATACATTAGTGGAGATGATCAAATAAGTTTTTATACCATTAATAGGCTGAATTATCCATCTAATGCATCCATGTGCTGCATTTATCCATCTCATGTATGTGATTAATAACTGCATTAAATCAATTTCACATTACTGACAAATAATTTTATGCATAGTTCTGCTAACTTCAATTTACTGAGCTTTCATTATTTTTGCATTCATTTTGATGGGAAAAATTTTTTCTAAATGTACTTTCTTGGTACATTCTTGTAAGGGTTGTGATCTAGGTTATGCTTAGCTCATGAAGCAATTTAGGTAGTAATTCTTTGTTTTCATATTATCTGAAAGTGTTTGCATAAGAATGGTAACTTTTTCTCCCTGGATAAGAAGAATTCACAGGTAAAATCAGGTGGACTGCAGTTTCTTTTGTGGGAAAGCATTTTATTTTATTTTATTTTATTTTTTTAATAATTTTATTGAATCATAATTATGTACATTGGTGCAATCACAGGGCACGATTCATATACATTCAGAAATATTTTGATCATACTGTTACAGATATCCTTCATGGCATTTCCTT